>JAXGGA010006058.1:0-72866 GCA_038373865.1 Uloborus plumipes
TGGAACTTGTTCGTTTTTAAGTCGTTTAGGCAGAATTTTTTTTTTTTTTTTTTTTGTATTTTATGCTGCAAAAACGAAAACGTTGCAATATTTAGCTTTTTTTTTTGTAAAATAGTTTTCGACTTTTAGTTGTTTCAAAATGTTTTTGTGCCATGTTTGTTTTTTGAGCAATCGATAACTCTAGCCATCACCACTGTCTCCCAAGCATGATATTCGACTTTTTTTTTAATGAAAAAGATAAGCTAAGAACTATCAGTTTCTCAGTTGTTAACCATTGATTAATGAGCTATGGAATGATTTATAAAACAAATAGCTTTTCCTCAGTTGACGGACAGTAATCATGTTGGAGACGAAGCAATTTTATGATTAGTGTGCAATGATATAGAACTTGTTAGAAAAAGAGTTCCAAGCAAATACCGATGAATTATGTTGAAACGTCTCGCATGCTATATTTAAGCGTTGATTTGTTATTATTATTAGTAATACACTGCGATGCAAAAGTTTAGACAAAATGCAAATATGTGAATAAAAAGAAAACTATTCAACGAAATGCTTTCAAATTTGTACTGTAGGTACACAATATGGTCCCAAATACGTGTCTGGAGTTCTTAAAACTAGAACTGGAATCAAATTTTGGATATTACAAAATACATTTCTTTACATTGTTGCAAAAGTTTAGACAATAGTCAGATTTTATGCAAATATCCGTTGAAATGTGATTGGTGGAGGAAATGCGGGACTGTATTATTCATTTATTAAGTGCAGAGATTGCTGAATACAAAATCAAAATCTCAGAAGCTCTTTAGTCATCGTGTAAAGAAAATGAGAAAGTTTGGAAGCCGAAATTTGAAAATGAACCTACTTTATTAGTTTTTTGTCTTTTAAATTGGCTCTAGTATGGTAGTACATTGTTTTTTACTTTGTGGAGAGCAAATTCAAACATGCGTATTGATCAAAAAGTCCAAGGAAAATTAGATTTCTTAAGGATGAAGGAATTGAAAAAATGGTTCAGACTGACAATTTGCCCCTTAATCCTACAAAACTTCAACTTGGGTCAAAAACAGCACGTGACAGCATAAGTAGATGATCAACTGAATCGGAATGCATAAAAAAAAAAAAAATGTTCCTGAGCCCTTTCGGACAGAGTGTCCTAAATAAGTCAGATTTTAATGCTAAAATTCAGCATATGTATCATCGTGACTAAAAAATGAATGGTACTTTCTTTGATAAAAATTATTAAAATTGGGATAGCCTAGATGGATTATAATTCTTTTCGCGGGACTTGAGAAATACCCAATGATCATATGCTGTGCTGCTTTTACCAATAAAATATGGCTTATTTCGGACACTCTGTCCTAAAAGGCTCAAGCACAATTCCTTGTTTTTTTTAATGCATTCCGATTCAGTTGTTCATCTACTTATGCTGTCACGTGCTGTTTTTGACCCAAGTTGAAGTTTTGTAGGATTAAGGGGCAAATCGTCAGTTCGAGCCGTTTTTTGAATTCATTCATCTTTAAGAAATATATTTTTTCTTGGACTTTTGATCGATAAGCATGTCTAAGTTTCCTCTCCACAAAGTAAAAAACAACGTACTACCATACTAGAGCCGATTTCAAAGACAAAAAATTAATAAAGGTTCATTTTCAAGTTTCGGCTTCCAAACTGTCTCATCTTCTTTACACGAGAACTACAGAGCTTTTGAGATTTTGATTATATATTCAGCAATCTCTGTACTTTATAAATGAATAATAAAGTCCCGCATTTCCTCCACCAATCACATTTCAAGGGATATTGCATAAAATCTGACTATTGTCTAAACTTTTGCAACAATGTAAAAAAATGTCTTTTGTAATATCCAAAATTTGATTCCATCTACATTTTTAAGAACTCCAGACACGTATTTGGGACCATATTGTGTACCTGCAGTAGAAATTTGAAAGCATTTCGTTGAATAGTTTTCTTTTTATTCACATATTTGCCATTTGTCTAAACTTTTGCATCGCAGTGTAGTAGAATTATTTAACTAATTAATTATTTAGCTAAATGTTGATTTTTATTTGTAACGATCATTTTTTGACATCTAAGCTTCCTTCAACGCTTTTATTCATTTCAATCATTTTAAATCATTATATTGAAAAAGAGGGCTAAAACGGTCTTTTAGAAAGGAAAGCAGTTTATAGTTGTGTACGTAATTGAAATATTCATCACTATGTATCTGTGAAGTCTGTTTCCTTACGATAATTATAAGTTATGCAACGTTCATTCATGTAAAGCTTCTTTCTTAACTCAAGACTCATTTGGTGGGAAAAATAGCTTTACAGCTCTAAAAACGCTCAAGTTTTCCAGTTGAAGAAATATTTTTGTATTTATTTATTTATTTATTTTGTCTTTTGTTTCTGACGAATTGTTAAGAAGGTTAAACCTATCTCATCACTTTTATTCATTTCAATCACTTTTTAGACATTTTTATGGAAAACAAGGCTAATACCAGTGTTATAGAACTAACCAAGTTTTGTAGTTACCTAATAAGTAGTTGCAATGTTTGTGGCTATACGTGTAAAGTTTGCTTCCTTCCAGTATTTAGGACTTGTACGATGGGCTTGTAAAGCTTTCTTCTTTGACCCAAGACTTACTTTGTGGGGAAAACAGCTTCACATATTTAAAACTGCTCAGTGCTCATGCTCAAATTATATACCAGTTGTGGACATATATTTTACACGAAATTTTATGCAAGTAATAGCAAATTCAATTAAAAGTGATCTATGTCCGTTAAAAACAAAAAGTTATAGTTTAAAGTACTCCTCCCCTCTTTCGGCCAACTTTCAAGCTATTTATTTTAATCGAGCAAGAACAGATCAATTCACATAAAGTTACTGCTTCAAATATAATTAAAAACCCTTTTGTTCCTTTGATCCTTGATTCCTTAAATTATATTGACTTAATCCAGTTGATGCATATTAATCAGTAAATTACCAGTTCTATAAACGTGTTTTTCTCAAAACGTATCTAATTAATTACTGATTCAGTAAGAAGCTCGATGGCATACGGTTTTAAATTGGATATTAAAATCCACACCCCTTCTTTAAAAAATTAAAAGAGGTTAGTTATCAAAAAATTATTGTTTTTTTTTGTTTTGTTTTTTTTTTTTGAGAAAGGAGTCCTCATTGCAAATAAAGTTACTGCTTCAAATGTTATTAAAATAAAATTTAATGAGATATATTGATCCCTCTGCATTGAAGATACTGAAGTACTCTTATTGACGGATTTATCAGTTAATTACGAATCGTGTAAGCAAGTTTTTTTTTTTCAAAAACTTTGAATATAAAAGCAAGCTTAATAAAAAAAAAACTTTCACCCAATTATAAAAGCGATATTGGAATGAAATGTGCTTTTTAAAAAAATAACTTTCAGGCCATTTCTTTTCTGAAGCAAATAAGTAAGGAGTGTTTAGTTAATGCTTCAAGTTTCATTAAACAGTAAACTTAGAGTAATTCTGGCTCATACGCCTCGTAAGGTTAAATGCCTCAGTTATTAATATTATAACTTTACCTACACAATTCACTGTTAGTCATTTTTTAAGGACTTAGTGGTTATAAAGAAGTGTCTGGAATAGCGCTCAGTAATTTTTTACCGATTTCTACCAATAATTGCGATGTTAAAAGAAACCGGAGGGAAGTGTCATCAAAACCGTAAGTATAAGACAAATCATGCAAAATCTCATTTTCTCAGCTAAATACTTATTTAAATTTTTATTATATTTATAACTACTAATACTTTTCAAAAACATAATAAATTTAGTTAAAAATCAATAGTAATAAGAAATGATTATTTTAAATATTTATCAGTATTCAGTGGGGGCTGATTAGGGAGTGATGATGTAAAAAAAACTTTTATTTCACCCTCTGTTAAAATTTCCCTCTGATAACAACAGAACTAAAAATCCAGTTACTTTCTTTTTGATGCAATATGTTGCAAAGGCTACCAAAACATTCTGGTTCCATCAACTAACTTCATGTGCCGTTTATACTAGACAGCAACTTAAGTTGACACTGAACGTCACTACGGGCGGAGTCAATAGGAGCTCACAAGCAGTTAGCGACTCCTCTAATTCGCCAAGTAGGCTGTGACGTATTATCTAGCCCGTTTTTCATAGGCTAACGTCACGCTGACGTCACGATGTTTTTGTCAAAAATCTTGCAGTGTAGTACAGTAGCAGTTAAAGGAACTTTAATAGGTCAATGAAGGAGTGAGGTAAGAAGGTGGGGACAACATTCCAGAATGATTTTAAGGTTAGCATTTTTAATAATAAATTACAAGAATGTCATATTATTGTCCGCATTCGAACATAAAATCAACTTGCTAAAAATAAGTAATGCTCATGCTTCAATATGGCAAAAATTAACTCTAAAAATTGAAATCTTCTGTGGAGACAGTATGAGGGAGTGACGAATGGTTAATTTGAACTACAGTATTAATTAATTTATTAATCTCTAAATTACAAAAGCTACAAAACCAACTTCTGTGCAACACATTATGCATGCCTGTTAAATTTATTTTAAAAACTATCATAATGTACTGATATAAGCTTAGGACATTAATTTGGCTTTTTTGGAGAAGAACTCCTGTGCAATATAACTTAAAAGTTCCAATCAAATTCTATCAAACATGTACGAAATCTTATTCAAATCACCCATCTGATTTTTCATGCTTTATGTGACTGAGTTAAAAACGATATTAGTTCGTTCAAGGAGTATGAGTATCAGATTGTGTTCTGTTGGAACGACTTTTAAACTATATGCCGCTTATATTATTATATTTATAGAGTCTTTAGGTGTTATTTGATGTAAAAACTTCCGGCCCCTGACAATTTTTTCAGTTGTTTTTAAATAATACTTTTAGGAAACTTTTTTTGTTAAAAAAAATGTCTGCTTGGACAAAACATTCGAAGTACTAAGATTTCCACTTGAAAAGAGTTACAACGGTCTAAACAAATGTTCGTGTGTTATTAATGACGTGGACGTCCTCATTTATTATACCAGAAACTTATGTTCTTTGTTTATGTATTGTAAAACACTTCCGAGAATTTTTCGAACATTTTAAACGAATGACATTGGGTATCTGCCAAAAAACAACTCGACAGCTACTAGCAATAAAATTTTCTGTCCTTTAAAATTTATCTATAACTATCTGGGAAATGTTCCTAGAAATAAAATATGACTTCTGAAGCACTTCTATATGAAGATAAATGAGACTTGAGCACTGCGTGTTGTTGATTTATTGTAAAATATCTCAAAATTTTTATTAAAAACTATTGGCATTCAAAGTGATGTTAAAATAATATTGGAGATAATAAAAGTTTTGTCAGTAACTTTTCTTGTTCCGTTATCTTTCATGGAAATGACGTTCAACTAAAGCATCATGAAATGATGTCATAAATTCATTGTAAGAGTTTTTGACACTTCCAACAACAGAAATTGCTTAATTAATTTTTTATTTGATGTTATTTTGAAATGTGACAGACTAATTTGTTTCGAAGTGTTTGTTTCAATGCTTTAATGAAGGTTTGTTTGATCTGAACCCATTAACGCCCAGCTTAGTTTACGAATAAAATTATTTTAAATTATGTTTAAGACATTAAACTAAAATAACAATCTGCTCTCATTGTACAGCACAAATACATCTACGGTTGATAGAATTTGCAAAAAAAAAAAAAAATTACATTGAACTCTAAATTATGCGCCGGCCCAAGGGACCAACAGAAAAAGGCGCATAAGTGAGAGAGAGACGTATAAGTGAACAATTCTATTTAAAGGACTAAAACGCAACATAGGTTCTAATGAGAGAATGAATAAGAATGTTTCTATAGAAAAGGGACAGATTACTACGATTTGGCAATTAGTGTAACGTAACTACAATGACAAAGTGAGCGCAAAAATTGTAGCACACCCAATTACAAACTGTTCCCTTTAAAACAATCCATAATAGGTAATTGTCCCTCTCCTAACTATAGTTCATGCGGAAAAATGCCTTTCACGAGCAATAAAGGCGAAAGATTAAAGAGGAAAGAGAAGAAAAATCTTATTTTTTAAAGAAAATATATTAAAATTTTCACATTTCTCGGAAAATTCGACGCATAAGTGTAGTATCTATCTTTAGAGCGACGCATAAACGAATGACACTATCCTTATTTTGCTATGGAATGTGCTGGTACCATTCAAAATCGTCGTATAAGTGAAAAGACGCATAAATGAGGTGGCGTATAAGTGAGAGTTCACTGTATTTTCTTACAGAAGTAAAATAAAACTTCCTCATAAATACGTGGCAGGTCACTAATGGGTTAGCGACCAAAACACTTATGAAAACTGGGATAGTACACTGTAAAGTATGAATGTTGTTTTTACAGTATAATACAGCTAATTTCATGGAAATAAACTGTAAAAACTGCTAATTTTACAGTAATAAACTAAAATTTCAACTTTGTCAGTACTAAACTGTAAAAATGCTAATTTTACAGTAATAAAACGCAAAATCGCTAATTTGACTGTTTATTACGGTGCATTTTACAGTTTTAAACTGGAACCTCTGCTGCCAGTATGAAACTGTTGTTTTTACAGTATAATACAGCTAAATTTTACAGTAAGAAACTGTAAAATTGCTAGTTTTACAGTTTATTACTGTGTATTTTACAGTTTTAAATTGGAATTTCGGCTGCCAGTATTATACTGTAAAAACAACAGTTCGTTTTTTCTCGCGTAGAAGTTTTTTTTAATCTTCTTTTTTCTTTTATTTCCTTCCTTCTTTCTTTTTTTTAATTTTGAAATCTTTTTCGGAGTAAAGCATCTTGAGAAGAAGCTACTTTCTCCTAAGACTGTTGACGATAAACACTCCATACATGTGCATAGAATAGAAGAAAAAATCAGCAAGTCCTCTGGCAGGCAACGCGACAGTTAGAAAACAGGTCTCGTCATATCCCTGACTGAATTTGAAAGATCAAAGCAATGATTGCAATGTAAGGATTCGAACCCGGAACCTTCTGGATATGATCCCAATTCTGTATTATTTCCCATGAGTAGAGAACTATTTCAGGAAGTGAGCCTAATAGTTTGAAATCTATGTTTACTAGTTGAAAAACTAATTTTCCAGTTAATATGCCATTTTGAAATGTTTATAAAGTTAACTTACGATGATTGACATGATATTTTATAGTAGAATGCAATTTAACTTGACACTGAACGTCACTACGGGCGGAGCCAATAAGAGCTCACAAGCAGTCAGCGATCTCCTCTAATTCGCCAAGTAGGCTGTGATGTTTTATCTAGCTCATTTTTCATAGGCTAACGTCACGCTGAAGTCACGATGTTTTTGTCAAGAAACGTTGCATTATCTAATATCTTTAAACGAGCAATTCTTGTATATATATATATATATATATATTTATTTTTCGGATCTCGAAAACGGCTCTAACGATTTCGATAAAAGTTTGTATTTAGATAGAGTTTTGGTTTCTGAGTTCATCTACGTCGGCGTTTTTTCTGTAAAAACGCGAGTTTTCACAAAAAACCCGTTTTTTTTTTGTGCCTTCATTGAAAGTTTGAGAAGCTTTTATTTCACCATTTTCTTTATGATTACTTTCATTGTTACTGTTTCTTAGCAACGACGTTTAATTATAACAATCGATTTCATATTTAATCACATCAGCGCGAGTTTAAATTTTATGGTATTTGGCAACGTTAAATTGTTATTGTTTTTGAAATGTTAAAGCAAGGCTTCACTAGATATAGTCTCTTATACAGGCTGTTTCACTTATTCAAAAGTTTCATTATAACAATAGATTTCATTTTTAATCACATCAACGTAAATTTAAATTTTTATGGTATTTAGCAAACGAGTTGTGGCAACACGTGATAATTAGATAATTATTATTGTTTTTGAAATTTAAACGAGATCAATCAAAATAGAGTTAGAATTGGGTGTGGGCCGCGGTAGTCCGATCGGTAAGTCGTCGGACTCGTAACCGGAGGGTCCCGGGCGGATCATATAGATGAAGCCCAGTCGATCGAAGATCCACCGTTTTCATTAATGGTGGCTAGGGGACGTTAAAAATGTTCGTGGTCATATAATCCTCCAAGTGAAACGATACCTCTGTGGGATGCTGGGCTAAGGGTTTGCTCGGCCTGGTTAAAAAATGAACAGAGCGCTCTTCGGGGCCCCATCCCGGTTAAACCACGAGTTGTGGTATGTACGGGGAAGAACCTTGGAGTGTGAAGTGAAGTGAAAGTCAAAACCAACTGTAACCAAATGCGTACTGGAGAACAGGGACTCTGCATCCATTCTCATCAACCTCTCCCGCGCTTTCGGCGCCAAATAAAATGAAATTGGGTGTGATTTTACGGTGAGCATGGATTAAATAAGGTTGTGTTTTTTAAAACAAATTACGGCTGTTTTAAATGCGTAATTGCAACCAAAGGCAAAATATGCTTTTCAAGTTTATCTAAATACGTACTTCGCATTTTAGAAAAAGACACGAGTTTACAAACCTCTTTTTTTTTTTAACCGAGTGGGCTCGGTCCCCTGGTACTAGTATAATAGTTTGAAACCTATGTTTATTAGTTGAAAAACTAATTTTCCAGTTAATATGCCATTTTGAAATGTTTATAAAGTTAATTTATGATGATTGACATGATATTTTAGCAAATTTTATGAAACATCTTACAAATCTGTAAATTGTGAGCGTATGTGCGCATTTATATAATTTGTAATGTATAGCGTTTATCCATAATTCAACTTCGCAACAAGTTATAAAGAGGCCTCCATTGTAGCAATACTGTAAAACGTTTTTAAAAAAATCTTACGTGATATACAACAAAAGTTACAAGCTACGAAAAAACTTTTACCAAATCTTTACAAAGAAGTAAACTTTTTGGGCTGTATGAACATATAACTTAATTTTTTGCTTGCATTTTGTTTTCTTGAAACTAATACAAATTCCTTAGAATGTTTCAAAATGTTGCGTTAAATACTTAGTTCTTCTTACACATAATACAATAACTATCACTTTTGTCACTGAAATATTTCTCAGTTACTCAGCCCCAGCTCCCCTTGTTTCCCTTCCAACAGCTCATCACCTATCACATTCACCTCAAAATGAAAAGTTTTAAAATTTTCAAAAGCCTCTCAAATTTAAAACTGGCAGCGAATTTATCGCCAAACGCTGGCAGCCCCCATCCTCAGCAAAAGAAGTGATGTGAGCAGAGCGCGGTGGCAAAGAGGCTAATGGCGCGGCTGAAGAGCCTTTTCACCATTAGGGCCTGATGGCGGAGATTTTTCATTCTCCAAAAACTCTCGAGTCCGTCTGTTGGCGGGCCCGATCTCTGTCTTCCCTGACAGATGCTTCATTTCCGCAGCCCCCGGGCCGAAAGAGGGGCTGGCCACAATTGCGGCCTGCAGCCTCTCTAGAGGTGGGATATGTAAAGTAACATAAAATGGAAGGGATAGTCAATGGCATAAATGCTTTCTTTTTATCTTGGGGCATTTTAATGTCGAAGCATTTTCACTTCATTGGAGTATTTTTTAACACTTTTATTAGTTTCACATGGGTGGGTATGTATGTATGTATGCAGTAGCATAGCTAGGGGGTCCAGCGCCCGTAGGGAACTTAAGAAAAATGCCCCCCACCCTATGGTCGCTTTGATGGGAGGTCACGGTGACCTCCCAAAGCAATTCCGTATTTAGGAGATTTTGATTATTCTGCAAATTTAGGGATAACAGGATTGCAAATTTGATTTTCTTATTTCTTTTTTAAATGTTTTGAATTATGCCCAATGTTCCTCCTCGTTAGATGCTTCATTTTCAACTCTGACTCTTATTCTTCCGAAAATATGTTTATGGCAATATAAAAAAAAAGACTTTTTTTCCCCCCAACTTACTTTTATTTATTTTTATTTTTTGTCAGTTAAATTGCCGCCCCCTTATCTGCTGCCCCCATGTCAAGAGCCACTCCTGCCAACCCCTAACTACGCCATTGTATGTATTCGTTAGCATCAAAACTCCAAGCCTTCTGTCTGATTTGTGACGTCACTCACTTGAGGCCAGCAGATTATAGCAGCGCTTATTATTGGCATGTTTTTATTAACTTATACTTTTAAATTGTTGAAAAATTGTTGATTTTGAAAAAAAAAGAAAATCAAACTTTTGGATCATATAAAACTTTTCTGAAATGAATACCCGAAGCACAATTCTAAAAAATATTTATTTACATGCCAGTGCATTTTTTCATAAATTACAAACGTAAGATCAAGGAAACGAAAAAAAATATGAGCTTTATTTTTCTCATCACAGTTTCCTCTATACTCAGAAACCAAGCACTTGTTTGGCATTCTTTTCCAGTCGGTCTGAAAAAATTCATGAATAAAAAAAATGTTTTTATCAAGTAATGATATAAATGTTCATTAGCATAGAACATGTTAGAATAAACTATATTATTAAATGGTTAACATATAACTCTGAATAAAAGATTAAATTCCCGTTCTTTGAAAATATAAAATCAATACATTTAATACTATTATTAATACTAAAGGCTAAACTACGAGTGTATTACATGTTGATGTAATATAAGTTCATGTAAACTTAGAGAGAGAGAGTGGGCATTCAATAGCTTTGAAAATCAGAGAAAATCAGTTAGAGCATTATGAAATATAGTTTAAAAGCGTTATTTTTAGGTTTTTTTAAACTACAATTTAAACTACTTCTCTTAAGTCTAACTGTGTAAAGCCTTTTTAATTGAAACTATTGTTTATTATCTTTCGTTCTAAACGCAACTTTAAGGTTAATAATCAGTATTCATTTATTTGCATCTTAGTGAAGTAAATAATTACATCAATGAATGCATTGTCAAAGTACGATGTCGTAATAATTTTTAGAAATTGAAATTTCAATAAGAAAATAAGTCATGCAAAAGTGTTTTAATATTTCATAAAATATTGTGGAAAACAAAATAATGAAACGAATCAATTAAATAAATATTTAGAGTGAAAGGATTTTGGAAAACCGGGGGAAAAAGTATCTTTTCTTTTTGAGCAATCAAGGTCTTTTATTGCTCTCACTTCGCGAAGAATCCAACGTGTATCTCAAATCTGTTCCGTCATTCATTAAATAACTTCTTCAAAAATATTTAACTCGACTCTTTAATTTACTTGTTAAAATTCATCGGAAATTCAGAATTATTTATTTGACATAACATTTTAAGATTCTGTCAGTAATTTCAGGGATTTTGAAAAATTAACCATCTGCGAAATTTTGGCATACAAAATTACACCATATGTACAACACTATTTTAACAGTTGGAAACAGTTATCAATAATGTATTTTCGCCATTTAACCAATCAAAAATGCAAGAAAAAAAATGCTAGGCAAATTTGCAAAATTTATAAAGAAGTTTATGAATAGGCATTTAAAACATTTCCAGTCATTAAGCAGTGAAATTTCGTATTGATAATAATTTTTATTACAGCTCAGGCTTCAGTCGCGGAGCATTTAAATTTTGATTCAGCATTATTATTTTGGTCAATTTTACGCACACCGCGCAACTGTGATTAATAGAGGACTACCTGAAAAGTTCGAACTGATCTGAAAAACACACACAAAAACATTTTTTTTAATGGTTTTATATGAAAGAGTTTCAAACTATGCTTTAATACTTTTGACATTAAATATTTTTTTAAAATTTCATTGTTCAGTTATTTGCCAGAAAACTTAATTTCTATATCCTCTTCGTAGAAAGAGGCGGCCAGTGAAGAAGCCACTGTTGAAATTTCATGTTGCTTTCAAAGCCGTCATTGTTGTCAAAACATCTTCCTCCAAAATCCCTCTGCAAGTTCCCCAATAAGTGGTAGTGGGGGAGAAGGTACGATTCTCCTAGTGTATCTCAAATGCTTATTTAAGAATTCGGTTTGGAATATCAGGATCAAAAAGCTTACACACCAGATCTCACACCTTCTGATTTTCACTTGTTGTTGAACTTGAAGCGCAATTTTGGATGCAGTTGCTTTAACAGCAATTACCGTGAAAAGAAAGGAATGAACAGCGGCTGTCTTCACTGGCAGCATCTTTTTATGAAGAGGGCGCAAAAGGTTAGTTTCTCGCTACGATTAATGTCTGAGCAACGGTAGCAAATATGTAAACACATAGCCCATAAGTTGCTCTTTCATGCGCAACTAATTTTGTGTTCAAAAATATTTTTATGTGATTCTTTTTCAAATCGGTACTTTCTTACCAAAGAGCCAGTTGATGAGCTGTAGCTAATTTTAAATGAAAAACTAATACTATATTTTTTTTCTAGTTACTTTCTCATTGAACCAATAAACCTATTTGGTTTGTTAAAAAGAAATATTTCCTAAATTGACGAGAAAAATTTTTACCAAAATAAATTCTTTCATAACTGCTATAGTAAGTTAGACTTTTTTGTGAACTTTAGCGTGAAGTGGATTTTCTAGGATTTGCTAATAGTTTTAAGCCATATTGTAGTCTTGGTTGTGCGTACAAGTATAGCTTGACCATTGGCCAAGCTACGTTCATAAGATAACTCTGGCTAGTTGTGCCTTACTCTTCCCCTCCAGCGGAAAATTCTGGCTGCAATCATGCGTTGATTTTTTTTTTTTAATTTTTTTTGCTAGAGATCATACCTGCTGAAAATACAGTTGCGACAGCTCATAAAGGTTTTAATTCAGGTGAATGAACAATAAAAAAGCTGTAAGTAAAACCACGGACTCTGAGAGTTATAATGGTGAATGAAATTTCAGTGAAAAAAATTTCACTAAAATTTCATTTCGATAAAAATTCTTCTACCGGCTCCTCTCCCAGAGTCCTTCTTCTTCAGTATCCCTCAATAAATCTCTTTGCCTCTTTCTAAACAGGGCGCCATATCGAAAAGGGAAGAAGAAAAAAAAGGAAAAGAAAAGAAAAGTTGAGCAAAGAGAAAAGAGAGCCCGGAGGAACAGCAGCGATTCTGAGAGAGAGAAAAGAAGAGCAAGAGACTGGAGTGACAGGTTGCAGAAAGAGAGGAAGATTAATGCGGAACAGCTTCCTAACCGCGACCTGATCCCCGGGTGTGACCGACCTGCAAATTACCACATCTCCTGACCCATCCATCACTGCACCCTTCTTTCTCTTCCTCATCTCGGACTTCTTCATCCTTCCTCCTCCGCATCTCCCATTGATTGCGGGGGAGGCGGGGGAGAGCGCATCAAATCAAGGCTCCGTGCCCCACGAGGTGTTGAATGCTCGTGAGGAGAGAAGTCTCATAGACTGCCGACTCGTGTAATTAGAGGGAAGCATGTGTCTACAGTTCGATTCGGATGTGACAGCATGGACGGAGGGAATCCACGATTGTGGATATTGGAGATGGATTTGTATATTTTTAGTTACTTTGTTCCTTGGCTTAAAAATGTGTACTTAGATGATATTGGTTGAATGAATAATGAAAAGCAATGAATGTTTCTATTTTAGCATGCATGAGATGATTTACTACTTTAATAAAACTATTTCATATTCAATGCCTTGTAAAAAAAAAAAAAAAGCTGATTGTGGAATATTGCAATTTTATTCCTGATACGTCATACAAAATTATATTTTTTAGGTCAAACTTGAAATCCTAAATTCATTCCAAATTAAAAAATGTAAAAAAAATCTAAAGAAAGAAAAGTAATAAATTTGTGTGTAGTTTACTTCATCCTGTTGAACAATTAACCAAAATGCTTTGCATCAAAACTAGTCATTTAGTTTCAGCAATACCGGTTGACTTTGTGAGACAGCAATTTTTTTAGTATATTTTTCTGTACAATAATAATAATAATAATAAAATTAATTAACAAATAAACTAGAAGACTCAGTGCTGCACTTTCCTGGCAGGGTTATGAAATAAGTGCTCCACTTGTTATTTTATAAAAAGAGAGAGAGAGAAAAGAAAGAAAGAAAAAGAAAAAACTGGCAACATTGTGCACAGCCAACTACGTCATTCAATAAATGCAGATTCGCAAGTTTAAATTTATTATTATTTGTATTTTTTTTTTCAATGACAAGGAACAGCAATGAACTTGCTTATTGAAGCTCTGCTCCCCTAATTTATTTCTCGAGCTTTCTAATGTCTTCAAACATTCAGAAAACAAGAAGTTCTACCTAGAACTAATCTACTTCTCCTTTCTTGCATACCAACATCAATTCTCTAACATTATATAATTATCTTTCCCAATTTACTCTGAAGCTGCAAATTATCTAAAAACACACCTCTTAAGTATTTAAAACTGGTTTCTAAAGGCAGAAAAATTGGCTTTCTTACGTGAAAAAAATTTAAATTATAATTGATATTCAATTCACTATATTTCAATTTGTAAGGCATTGCAGATCAATGAATTTCCACTACTCAATACCAACATTTAAATAGAAATAGTCTTCTAAAACGCGCAATGAGTGCTCTACAATTTTTGACCTCTGAATATTTAAGTCTTCTAGAACAAGAAGTAGGAAGAGCAAAACTGGATTAAGCACTCAAATACTTAAAGAACCTAGGTTGGTGACTTGAATAGCAATGCATGGCAAGGGCGGATACAAGGGAGGGGCGATGAGGGCGATCGCCCCTCCATTGAGGGACACTTCTCCAGCAGTTTTTAGATTTTGAAGTTCAAAAAAGGCAATTTTAGTTCATCTTTGATGATATTAAGGGAAAGAGTGCGGAGATTCGGGCTCTGATCTGAAAATTTTTCGAAATGGAAGACCAAAATATATGTAATCAACATGTGTTAACAAGGATGCATGGCGAAAAAATGGGAAAGTAAGAAAAAAAATCAATCACCCCTCCCTTGGAATATTTCTGGATCCTCCCTTGAAGTGAAACATGGATTAAATCAGCAGCAGCCAGCCCATATATATTATGGACATATAACGACACCTGGAGATTGCAGTAGTCAATAACCGAGCTAGAGACAGTTGTCATCTCATGGGAAAATGCCAACAAACGAGTAGATAAAATTAATTTAGCATACGAGCGAGAGTCCACCGTCATGATGCGATTCATATCGCCAATTGAAGACAAAGCTTGGGTAAAAAGCAGTAAATTACACCCTAAAGCCAGGATTAAAACAGAAATACATGCGTTTCAAGCTTTTCCAGAGGGGGAGGGGGCAAAGGTTGCTTACTCAAAATAATTTTTCCCCAAAAACCACAAAACCATGCTCACTTACATGAAAATACATTGATTTCCCGAAGTCAGGGGGGACACTTGGCCTCCCTTATCCAAATAAATGACAGGCCTGGTCATCCCGGCTATGACATCCAGAGTCTGCAGTATTGGTATGACATAATCGGCTTGTTAGCCTATTGCATATGGGTCGTGGTGGCCCGAATGGTTAGCCGTCAGACTCATCACCGGGGGGTCCAGGTTCGATTCTTGCAGATTAAAAATCTACCGTCTTCACTAATGGTGGCTGGGGAGAGGTTAAAAATGCTGGTGGTCACAAAGTCCTCCAAGTGACTCGATAGCTCTGGGGGTACTGAACCAGGGATTCGCTAAACTGCAAAAAAAAATGAGCTTTTGTCTTTACAGTATAATACTGGCAGCCGAGGTTCCAATTTAAAACTGTAAAATACACAGTAATAAACTGTAAAACTAGCAATTTTACAGTTTCTTACTGTAAAGTTAGAAATTTTAGTTTATTGCCGTAAAATTTAGCGGTTTTATACTGTAAAAACAACAGTATAATACTGGCAGCAGAAGTTCCAGTTTGAAACTGTAAAATGCACGGTAATAAACTGTAAAATGAGCAATTTGACAGTTTATTACTATACAATTAGTAATTTTTACCATTCATTCCTATAAAATTAGCTATAGTATACTGTAAAAACAACATTCATTTTTTACAGTGAGAAGAAGTCCATATTTTGTGGATAAATTGTATTTTTAAAAATAAAACCAATGCCCAATTTTACATAACATAAAGTCAAAGACTACGACGTCTTCCTCAATCTATCTCTATCTTATGAATCTTTCTTTTAAGAAGTTAATTTTATACAAGTCTATAGTTTCATCAAGTTCTAGTATTCTGGCAATATACTTGTTATCGTCGTAAGAAACTCCGTATATATATATATAGCACTTTTCAACGACATATAACTGATTAACGTTTACCGATTCGTCAAAAAAATGATGTTGTTTATCCTGAGTTAAAATATAACATTTAACAAAATGTTCAAATATTTTTCACAGAATGCATTTTGAATGCATTTTAGTTCCAAATATCACTGCAAATGTTTAAATTTCCAAATCATCCATTGATGCATTTTATGTGCAATGCAATACCATCGTCACATCTTCAAATGTTTTCCATTAAGCTGTCATTACTTCATTTTGATGTTTAATAGAGAAGTTTTATACATAATATAAAAGTTATCCTTCGTTAATTCTGTCTTTGTACTTTTTCAAGTGTTTTTTTTTAGATCCATTTATTGAATTCATAGTCAGCAGAATACTCATTTTTCTTTATACAATCTTCGCTTTAAAAATAATAATAATTCTTAAAATTAGAAGAATTTCTTCATAAAGAAGACTTCTAAAAAGGCCTTCTTTTAACAGATAGAAGGTCTAGATTGTTAAATTGCAAGAGCTGTTCTGCACCCTAATTTTTTTTATCAATTTAGTATGACGATTTATTCAAAATTGTAAATAAGAATGATCATTAAACCAAGTTTTAAATAACATCAATAATTTTTAAAATGTTGTGTTAGACACATCTAAACTGTTATGTTAGTCACAGCTCAACTGTTACGTTAGTCATTGTATTTTTTTAGTGTACAGATACAGTCGAACCTCCATATATCGAAGTAGCAAATTGTCGGAAAAAAATTCGATATATAGAAATTTCGATATATAGAAAGGACCTCAGTTTTTTGAAAATTACTCCGGAAACATTTAAATTAAAGCAAAATTTCACACATGAAACTCCATTACTAATATATACGCTAATCATATTTGATGAAAGTTAAGAATTAAAAATGAACTAATATGAAAAATTTAATGAATATTATACATACTTATTGAAAAACAGTAATCCAAAGAGTAGTTGCAATGATCACATTCTTTTAAAAAAACTGCGAATATCTTGCTGAACAGCCTGTTTTACAGAAAGTTCATAAAAAAAATGTTCATTTATTCAGTCCACTAAACACTCCATCAGGAACATTTTTCGCAAATTGCAGCCCCTGACGTATTGTTTCAAATGCTTCTTGCATTTCTTTTTTGATGGTGTCGTAATGTTTTCATGTTCAATTACATCTTCATCTTCTTCGAATTCTGTTTCATCATGTTTAGTAATCGAGCTTAATATGTCTTCGTCGGTAGGATAATCAGCAACAATTAATTTATCATCGACGGTCAGGAATTTGCTAAGATGAATACCGTCTTCAATATAGCCTTCGGACTGCAGAATTTCCCAAGACTGTTGGATGTCCGAGAGCACGTCTTGCTCTTCAATTTCTGGCAAAATATCGAATCCAGCTTTTGCGAAACAGTTTCTTATTGTTGACTCCAAAACGACATTTTCCCACACTTTGGCGAATTCCGACACACATATCCTCAGGTCAATCACTTTATGTAAATTTGTTTTTTCGTTTTCTAATGTCCAGATGAGTCGTCGAAGAATGCGTTTTCGGTAATGACATTTAAGGTTTTTATGACACCTTGGTCCATTGGTTGTAGTTTGGAAGTTGTATTCGGGGGAAGAAAGAGCAAATTCACATTTGATAGTTTTGAAGACACATTAGGAGGATGGGAAGGGCAATTGTCCACAAGCAAAGCAATTTTTCTTTTTTGAATGCACATTTTTCTGTCCAATTTACAAATCCACTCTTCAAAAATGTCACCAGTTATCCATGACTTCCTATTGGATTGGTAATCAACTTCTAGAGATGTTACATTTTTGAATACTTTTGGATTTTTGCTCTTACCTATGACCAATAAACTAAGCTTTTTTTTTACCACTCATGTTAGCACATACTAGTACAGTTATCCTGTCTTTACTACTTTTTCCGCCATGACAATCATTGTCTTTAAAAGTTAGAGTTTTGTTGGGTAAACACTTATAAAAAAGCCCTATTTCATCAACGTTGAAAATATCATCAGGCTGATAATCTTTTAGGATTTTTTGCAACTCGTTGTTTTTCCAGTCATTACAAACTGCTTCATCTACACTTCTGCTTTCTCCAGAAATAACCTTTTCTTTGATGGCATGCCTTTTCTTGAATTTGTCAAGCCACCCAGAACTTGCTTGAAATTCGTCATGCCCGAAATGTTTTGCATACTCCAACGCCTTTTCTTTAATGAGTGGACCAGAAAGCGGCAAATTTTGATCTCGAACAACCTTGATCCACTTCACAACAGCTTCGTCAACTGCTTCATAACTGCATGTTTTTGAACGTTTTCTTTTCGGTTCAATGTTTTGATATGATTTCATCACAGCATCTCGGTTTTTTATGATAGTTGATAGTGTGCTTGCAGGAATACCAAATTTTGAAGAAATGTCTTTCTTTTTCATACCACTATCTACGTCCTTTAACAAATCTACTTTATCTGCAACACTAAGGCATTTTCTTTTTGACATTGTAAATCAAGAGAGAAAACAAAATCAAATTGAATTGGCACAGCACTAGTTAAAACAATTTTCGCTGAAACTAATCATGGAGAGAGAGGAATCACCACCAAACAAAAGGGGTAGATAGAAACTGGTTTTGCTACAGGACAGGTTGCATCCAAAATTCTAAAACGACGGGGGAGGGGATAATCCGGGAATTCCAGAATGGACAAACAACGTGTTTGTCCACTCCAGGGGTCCACACTTTATCTACAGCTGACAGTGGGGTTTGCAGTGACCTTTTCTGACCTTCCCTTTTCTCCTGACTTTCATCTTTCTAAAGGTAAAATGTCTAAAAGCGGAATAAAATCTCCAATTACGCTTCCAAAAAAATTTGATATATGGAGATTTTTTCGATATATAGAAACAGTTTTTCTATGTAATGAACATGAGAATTTGCTAGAAGTTCGATATATGGAAAATTTCGATATATGGAAGTTCGATATATGGAGGTTCGACTGTACATCTACTGTGTGTGTATCCAAAATAAATATTTTGCACTTTTTAATTAGCTGTGATACAAATGTAAGAAAATAAAAAGTTTTCACTGGTTCAATTATCTAGCTCAGTTTTAAAATATAAAGTAGTAAGTTTTCGTAACTAACCTAACACAAATATAAACAGTGACTACAACCAAACTAATTAAAATGCTTAGATTATGAATTATTCAAAAATAATGGTAAATTTTTGGGGCTTATATCAAATTTTTCATAATCAACATAGTTCATCTTAAAATTTTTATAATTTAGCATAACTTTTTACGTTATGCAAAGAAACTTTGACTTATGCTTTTTGGGCATGCTAAACCTTTTCTACAACCGTGTACGAATAGAGTTAACAGAAAAACACTGAATGGAATTTTTGCAGACTGCTACCTGATTTATACAGGGTGAGAGTTTGATCAAATCTGCCATACGAAAAGGGGTGATAGAAGAGCCCAAGTGGAGTATAGAACCACCCATTAGCGGTATCACTTCTTAACCGTAACCGAGTAATATTATATTTAAGAAAAATTCGCAAAAAAACAAAATTTTGAGAAAAAGACCAATTCCTGAACTTCTTGTCGGACCTACATACAAAATGAGTACATATTTGGAAAGAGCAGACAAAATCCTTTAAAATGATACTTTTTTCATCAAGATAGTCGCACTTCACAGTGAGTTAAAAGCTTTAAAACACTGGAAACACTCAAAAATGAAATTTCATTAAACTTTTCAGTCAAAAATTTCAGAAACAACCGTATGAGCTACAACCGGTCAAATGCACCAAAAATTTCTCCATTTTACTAGCTTTCAGATGATACAACAGAAAATCACATTGGGCTTCCAAGTTCAGCAGATGTTCTGGCTTTTGTTTGAAATAGTATGAAAATCGTCCTTTGTCAGAATATGGAAACCAGCAAAGAGTCAGACTTTTATGTTCTAAATTTTCTATTTCATGTAAGTGTACTAGTTTATTTATTTAAGAGAGGAACATTTTATAACTAAATATTAAATTGTAACACTTTATTAAATTAATAATCACAAGAGAAGATAACAACACGTAGAAACAAAGGCAGCATTACTTTAACGCGCTTTTCAAAGAAAAAGAATTCTATGAGTTACACTAACATCTATGAGTACATTTACATGTAAGCAATCCTCAAAATTTCCCAGAGCTACTGGAATTATCATCCCCCACACCGGATAGATGCCCTTGGCCTTTTAAGAGCGAGAACTACCGTCGCTCTCTATGAAATTTCATTTCATAGAGTCCATTCATCCTGTCATTTGGGTCCTATTCCTTGGCCACCTAGATCACCAGAAGTGACGCCAGTGAACTTCTTTGTTTGGGGATTCTTGAAACAAGCAGTTTACTGCTCAGATGCAACCAGTTTGCAAGACTTGCGCATTTGGCTTGATGGAGCAGTAGCAAAAGTGAGAAATGAAACTTCATTGAGAGAGACGGTAGTTTTTGCTCTTAAAAGGCCAAGGGCATCTATCCGGTGTGGGGGATGATAATTTCAGTAGCTCTGGGAAATTTTGAGGATTGTTTACATCTAATGTACTCATAGATGTTAGTGTAACTCATTTAATTTTGAATTTTTCTTTGTGAAAAGCGCGTTAAAGTAATGCTTCCTTTGTTCATACGTGTTGTTATCTTCTGTTGTGATTATTAACTTAATAAAGTGTTACAATTTAATATTTAGTTATAAAATTTTCCTTTTCTTGAATGAATAAACCAGTACACTTACATGAAATAGAAATTTTAGAACATAAAAGTCTGACTCTTTGCTGGTTTCATTATTCTGACAAAGGACGATTTTCATACTGTTTCAAACAAAAGCCAGAATATCTGCTGAACTTGAAGTCCAATATGATTTTCTGTTGTATCATCTGAAAGCTAGTGAAATGAAAAGTTTTTGGTGCATTTGACCGGTTGTAGCTCATACGGTTGTTTCTGAAATTTTTGACTGAAAAGTATGATGAAATTTCATTTTTAAATGTTTCCACTGTTTGAAAGCTTGCAACTCACTGTGAAGTGCTACTATCTTGATGGAAAAAAAGTCCTTTTAAAGGATTTTGTCTGCTTTTTCCAAATATGTACTTATTTTGCATGTAGGTCCGACAGGAAGTTCAAAAATCGGTCTTTTTCTCAAAATTTTGTTTTTTTTTTTTGCCAATTTTTCTTAAATATAATATTACTCGGTTACGGTTAAGAATTGATACCGCTAATGGGTGGTTCTATACTCCACTTGGGCTCTTCTATCACCCCTTTTCGTATGGCAGATTCGATCTAACTCACCCTGTATACTAGAAAGTATGCTATATAAAATAATAGGTCTTAGTTAGGATTTGTGAAAAAATACTCACAGGCTGAGGTTGACATTTACATGGAATGATCCTCCCCCCTATAAACTATAAATATATAACAATATCCTGTAAAGTATTTGATAGAGAAAATTTAATTTCTCTAATGCTTCAATTCAGCGTCTCAATTATAGCTAAAAATTGGTTAAAAAATTCCGGGCACCAGAAAAGAAATATTTTCCTTTCTTTCTTTCTTTATTTTTATTTTTTTGTCCTGGGTAATTAATGGCTTAACACAGACTGTGTAACAACAGGCTGTGAGAAGTAATCTCAATTGGCAATAAAATATTTTACCCGTCAACGCTCCTAAATATTAAAGAATTCCTCTGATTGCGAAGCTTGCGTCCACAAATGCGTCTTAACGTCATATCCTTCAAACAATCTAGGATTACGAAAGCGTAATATTCTCAATTTCAAGTCCTTCACCGTGTTTACAAAGTGCACAGAACACGAAAATATGGTGAGAACGTGAGATCTGAAACGTTTATTATTTTTTTCCCTGACACTCAATGCCTTCAGCAATCTTCATAGCATGGCAAGATCACACCTCAATGTGAAGAAACAGCAGCACCAGGTGCGTGTATTTGTGAACTCATTAACATGTCAAGAAAAGTGGTCTGAATGGGTTTTTTTACGGCATTCTCTGCTTTGAGGATCCCGGGAAAAGGGATAATTTTCATTCATGAAGGGCGACTCGACGATGATACTAGCTTTGTTATGCAGAGCGCGGTTTTTATTTGCTAAGGGATAAGTGTGACCTACTAGGCCCTGATTCGGGGTAAACAAATGTTTATAACTGCCAGTCGTGCCGCGAGTTATGGCTCTTTTATTTTCGTGGGAAAAGACATTTAGATACGAGGAAGTTCATAAACAATTTAGTTCGTTGGCGTTTGCAGTGATTTACGAGGCACAAGAGGATAAAAATGACGCCTATAAACTACTTCTACCACGTGACTTTTTTGCTTCATGTGTTGGTCTTCTTAAGAGATTTGGAGATAATGCAAATTTAAATGCCTTAATGGACGGGAATTATAATTTTCACGGAGTGCATTTTGGCTAAGTGCGGTGGTTATGCAGGAAAAAGCAGCATGTTGTTTTATAGTTATGCAACGAAGAGCTAACATAAAAACAGTATAACTTTGATGTTTAAGAAAGGAAGTTTGTGTCTGCTAGGCACTTTAAATTGATTAATATTTACGCTTGAGGAAAGTTGTTCATTCACACTTTCGGCATAATCTAAGATCATTTCTTCCTCATACAAAAAACGTTGATTCCTCAATGTCACAACAAATTCGCGTATGAATAAGAGCATAATATTTTTGGCCAAGTTGTTTCATTTAAGTTTTGTTTTCGCAGTTTACTGAGACTAATTTTTAGTTCAAAAATCTATTAATGCGGAAATAATTTGATTTCCTATGGTCAACATTCATAAATTAGTAAGCAGAAGTAAAGAATTAAGAATTGTTTCTTCTACACTGATGTTTGCTCAAAAAATATTCCAATGGATATCAAACTTGTGGTTATTTTTGAATTACTCATTATGTTCAATTTTTATGCTTTGCCAAAGGTGTAAGCGGCCGATATCGCATTTGGAAAATTTAGCTTCAAGTATTGGTACTACTTCTTATTAGTACCTCTAGCCAAATATTTGATTCTTTGGGCTAATAAAAAATATAAAAATTTCAAGAATGGCAGAATTCTTTCGTTAGTACTATAACAATAATTTCTGTTTGTATAACGATATGTAATTTCTTTCGCTTTAAATAATTTCCAATCACCTATATCCCATTAGACCAATGAACATGAAATGGGTGACCGCTGGATCATACATGGCCGACAATGAACTTCCGACTACTGAAGCACATGTCAGTATCAAAACAGCTTGATTTTTGCTTTTTTTTTCTTGCTCAAACAATTATAGGGATACAATCAGGAACGTTTAGAATTAAGTTCTACAATGTTTTTGTTGTTTTACTAATTGATACCAGAAACTAACTTGTTTGTAACGAACGTTTACAATCGAGCTCTTAAATTGCCGACCACTGTTGCTTTTACCCAATTTTATTTCTGTTACTAGTTTTTGCAGACAATTCCCCGTTTTCTGGGTGGTCTCACTTACCTATAGAAACGGTATGTAGTGGTGCATCTAATTAATACTATGGTCAGGAATCAGTTTTATAGAACTAATAAAACAAATAGTTTTTCAGTTTTTCAAGTATCGAAACTTTTACGCTAAATAGCCAGGCTTTTTTTCCTTTCCTACATTAAATTGACTCTCTCTAACTACGTTGAAAAATTGCATTTTCTGTGGCGCTACAAAATGAAACATGGTAAAAACTTATTTGTTATGATCAGTAGTAATGACATAATTACAGGGCTTCGTGATTAATTTCCTCTTTGACTCTTTGATTGATATTCCCACTCTAGAATCATTCGGTTTCCGAATGACAATCAATCTAAGACAGTTACCTTGAAGTCAGAGAAATCTAAAACTAAATGACAGAGAACGAGAAAAATGACGCATTCACTCATTTTTCATCTCTATGTTTTAATGAAGATAGTGTTATCGACAGGTAATTACATCTCTGAGTTTAAAAGGAAATTGGGAGGTAAGTGGATTTCTCCGAATTGTGTATTAAGAATCATTAGAATACATTATCAATCATTTGTAATTGTGTCATCAAGTAATTTTTCGGAAGTAATTAGATACTTTGTGTTTGGTATGAAAATTAAGTTACCAGCACGAGGGCAGCATTCGTTTGTTTGATAACGTATTCTGAGATGATTAACTCTGGATTACAAGATACCAAGTTTAGCTGTTTGTGACTTGGTGCCTGGTGATGGTGTTCTGCCGAGCTCTTGTTTTTATACCTTTTACTAATTTCATATACAAGACACATAATTAATCATTGTTTCTGCGAACTCAACTTACGAACACTAAAAGAACAAGTTGTAGAATAAATGGGTTCCTTTCTCGGAATAGTTTTATACTGCCATTCTAAGCGTAAAAATGGTATCTGCAGACGATCTCAAACTGAGATATTGCTGTCTAAAGTTTTGTGACTCCATGTATTTTGATTCAGGAGGTACTTAAAAAAAATATTTCCCGTGCTCAAACGACCATAAAACATTGTGTTAAGGTAAAATAAGTGGCGAAAAACCATCTGGTGACAATAACTCAATTTTGTTTAAAAGTACAGATACGACTTTTGTGCTTAGCACGGCAGTATAGTGGGACTGGGCAGTGGTAGCCCGATTGGTAAGGCGTCGGACTCGTGTCCAGGGGGACCCGGGTTCGATCCCAGCCAATCAAAGCTCCACCGTCTTGATTAATGGTGGCAGGGGGACGTTAAAAATGTCGTGGTCACAAAGTCCTCCAAGTGAAACGATACCTCTGGGGGTGCTGGGCCAAGGGGGTTGCTCGACCCTTGGGCTGATTCAAAAAAAGAACACAGCGCTCTTCAGGGTCCTATTCCGGTTAAACCACGAGTTGTGGTAGGTATGGGGGACCCGGGAATGTGTGAAGTATAGTGAGACTGGTGATGAAGGTACAGCATGAAAATTAAGGCAAGTTCTTTTGTCTAATTAAACACGTAAATAAGTTCAAATTTAAACAATTGAAACAAAGTTCGTTAGCAATCAGCTGTTTTATTACTAAAAAAATCAAACAAACTTTCCCGCTCACTTTCCCTTTTAACATGAAAAAGATTTTCTTACTGAGGTTCCTTGGACAGTTTTTAGACTGCTCAACGATTCCACATGTGACTCCATGTAATTTCATTCTTGACCTGAAGCTTTATTATTATTTTTCTTTTTATGTATCCCACTTAAAAATGCATTCATTAAAATTTTACTTTAAAATCGGCGTTAAAAATTATATTTCCTTACTTAACGAGAACAATATTCTTTTAAAGTCACGAAAGTTTATAAAAGTCCCGAAAAAAAATAACTTGATATTATTTCCAGATTAGAAATATCATTCATGGGCAAAACGGCTCTTTTCATCTACTAGTTGTTAATACTTCCAACTTCCAACAGTCAAAAATTTTTCGTTTTGAAAATTTCTTAATACTTAAACTTATTTTTAAACAAGCATCTCAACAGTTGTCTCTCTTAAAATCACAAAGGCCTGTAAAAGAGCAGAAATGAAAATTACTCACTTTTCTTTTCAACATTCAGACAAACTTTCTCAGGCAACATAACACGTCGTTGCCTACAATTTGCAGACAATTTCAACGCCAGACAGTTTTCCTTTGGAAAGTTGTTAAAAGTAAGAGTCACGCTTTTGTTGTGCAAATATTCAAAAGCCCCAACTCTTAATTCGGAAAAGAAAATCAGCTGATTTTATTTCAACCTATAAACCAGTCCTTTGAAACAAAATGGCACATTGACATCATAAGCTATTAGCTGGTTAATTATTTCAACTGCCAATTAATGGTTAATTATTTCAACTGCCTAGCTGGTTAATTATTTCAACTGCCAATATTTTTGAAAGGATGCTAGCCCTCGTCCTTTTTATTTCATTACTTCTCTTCCTCAGTTCTTTCAGTAGTTCTAGAATCTGGAGGTTTGTTGAAGTCGTGGAACAAAAACCAGTTGCTTTTATTTCAACATTCAAATTATTACTTTTAAACATATAGACGCATTATAATGTATTAGTAATTAATAATTTCAACTGTCAAAAGTTTTCCTTCTGAAACAAGCCTTTCAATAGAACATTTCGAAACTTTTTTAATTTAATTATTTTTTCCCCATCTCTTTTCTGTTTCATCAAAAAATCGTTGAGTTCACGAAGTTGTAGAGTTGGTGCATCCTAATATATTAGTTATTAATCATTTCAACTTTCAAATATCCTCCTTTTGAAAGGAACCTTTCAAAACTTTTTCAATTGTAATTCTACTTATTTCTTGCTCTTTTAAGTTGCATCTAAAAATCATGGAACTCTGCAGAAGTCCTGAAACGAAAACCATCTAGTTTTATTTCAATCCTTAAACTATACTTCTCAGACAAAATTGCGCATTATAATAAAATAATTATCAGTAATTCCAACCTTTCTGCCATTATTTTTCACTCTCAAAATAACTTTCCATAACTGATACAATAAGAAACCCGTAGATCATCTTTCGTCTTATTTGAGTATCCGGGTTTTTCATCCTTTCCCAAAGATTCATCCTCCTGAATACAAACTCAATTTATTTTCCCCCATCAGCTTTGTGCGAGAGCGTCGAAAAATAACGTCCCATCTTTCATCCTGGAACTGTCTCTCTGTCCATCCATTCCCTCCCACCTTTCAACAATTTCCAGTATCCTGCGACGGAGGCAGGTAAACAAATCTATCTGGATGTGTCAGTGGCTTACTCCATAAATCATAGCGCTTAGGCTTTGCCAACCTTTTATAGATACAATGGCAACACAAAAAACGGGAAAGTTGCGATTTGAGAACGGTCAGCGGTTGGCGATACAATAGGTCCGCCAAGAATAACTTGGCGATGTATTTGGTTTCAAATAAGGTGATGAGAAGACTCTTTTTATTATGTGTACAAGTGCCAAAATAAAGTATTCTAGGAAAGTATTTTCTATAAATAGAACAGCAAGATGATATATTTCTCAACCCATATAGAAGGCAGTGAAATTATGGTGCAAATGTAACTAAGAAAGATTTATAGAGCTTTTACTGTTGTGTTGACTGTAGATGTCGACTAAAAATCATTACATCTTTTTTACGAACTTAAAACCTGTCTATGTCTCACAGGACTATCACAACAAATGGTTGGTGTAAGGGCTTAATTTCTAAAAAGCGAAATGAGAGAGCCATATTGTCTAAATAACTCATTTTTCATGAGCAAATTGCCTAAACGCTGTATAATTTTCAAAACTTTAAAAAGAGAGAAAGAAACACAGTATCTTAGCTTTTGTACGTTCCGATGCAAATTAAGCAATAGTTACCACAAGTACCGTCAACAGCAATTTATTACTCCGGTCAAAAAGTTAAGCAATCCAAAGCACAGTATTGAGAAGAAAACGTTCAACAAGCTTTTAATTTTGTTTTGATGTAAGTCAGATGCTCTAAATCAGTGGTAGGCAACCCGTTGATCGCGATCAACCGGTCGATCTCGAGCCCATTTTGAGTCGATCGTAGCAATATTTCGAACCTCTCTGTCTGAACATAATTTATAGAAATTAATTTCTGCAACAAAAATAGGGTTGAGCGTCCTCATCAAAATTTATTTGAAAATTTTACAGTCACTGAAGATTTATATAGTCACTATTATATTAATTTTAAAACAAGCAATATACTTGCGCCTGAAAATACTAAAATGTGGGTTAACATAACATAATTTTAGCCATTCAGTGCCTCCAACTAAAAAGTAACGAAGTCTTTCCAAACTTACCCGTGCATGTAAGACATCCGCTTAAGTCGATAGTGTATGCACCCCCCCCCATTCCCCCACTCCCAACAAAGTCGATCTTGTGTTCACACCAAGCTTGGAAAGTAGATCTTCAGTCAATTTAGGTTGCTGACCGCTGCTCTAAATGGTTGCACCAGACGTACCGGGAAGGAAAGACTCGACAACTGCTAATTTCTGAAAGCTATAATAACTTCTTAAAAGAACTAAAGGCTGATTTAACGAAACTGAGAAAGTTGAAAACTTGGACAATGACATTTTATTAAATACTTGGAATAGACATCGTATTAATAGCCATTTTTCATTTATGTTTGAAGTTAAGTAATTACTCGAAAACACTATACTGTTAAGGGATCATTCAACAAGCTGGGAATTTGTGACAGACTTGTAAAATGATTTCTGCCAGGTACTATTTCAAGGAACAATCTTGATATTCTCATAAAATATTATTCCTATGATGATTTATCTACAAGATAAATGCTGACAATTAAAAGTATGTTATTTTACATTTGAACTTCTCAATTCAATTCGAGTAAAAGCAATAAGTTCTTGGTATACATCTATTTAACAAACAGAAAGCTCCTAAGTGTGTTTAAATTAATTAAAACTGTTTTTATTTCCCGATAGAATAATATAGATATTTATTTGAAGCTCATATAAATCAAAATTCAAACAGTAATACAAACAGTACTGGCTCTAGGGGGAGCTAGCCAGAATCCTGTCCCGGACGGTAACTTCTGGGGAGAGGGGCAGAAACTCACTATATTTTTATGTTTTTTTCCCCCTCGTTGAAACTAGATGTAAAAACTTGAAGGAAATTTAGGAAATACAGCACTAACTATAAATGCTTAATAATAATTGCAGTACATAATGCAAGTAATCTTTTATTTCAAACTATAATGTAATCTTAATATATAAAAATTACGTGTCCCTGTGTTTGTGGCCAATGGACTCCTCAGCTACTGAACCGATTTTAACCAAATTTTACACGCAGTTTCAGTTTGGTCCAACTTAAATGATAGGATAGTTTTTATCTCAATTTAGGACCGCAATATATTTTTTATTGCAAATTATGTATTTAACTACCAGCTTTTCTGTGTTCTTGGCTAAACCTTTTTACTAAGCCTTTTTTGACACCTCCATGGCTGAGCGACATAAAGCACACGTTTTGGCAGCTTCTGGAGCGCAGTAAACAAGTAATAATCTTTCTTATCATATATAAAGATTACGTGTCCCTGTGTTTGTGTCCAATGGACTCCTCAGCAACTGAACCGATTTTAACCAAATTTTGCACGCAGTTTCAGTTTGGTCCAACTTAAATGATAGGATAGTTTTTATCTCAATTTAGGACCGCAATATATTTTTTATTGCAAATGATCTATTTAGCTACCAGCTTTTCTGTATTCTTGGCTAAAATTCTTTAAATATACCCGGAATGCCACCACATAATCTGCGGTTAAAAATTGGTTTACCCATAGTTCTTCTACGTAATTTAAATCCACCGTGATTATGCAATGGTACGCGTTTAGTTATCAAAAAAATCACAGGAAACATTATTGAGGCAATCATTTTGACTGGCAAGTTTAAAAATGAAGTAGTTCTGTTGCCACGCATCCCAATGACACCGTCAGAATCTTCAATACCCTTCAAAAGGCTACAGTTTCCCATTCGTTTAGCTTTCGCCATGTCCATCAATAAGTCCCCAGGACAAACAATGTCAATTTGCGGTCTAGATTTAGAAAATCCATGTTTTTCCCATGGGCAACTATAGGTCGCTTGCTCCCGTGTGGGAAAAATGTCCAATCTATTTTTGTTTACAAGAGACAGATTAACAAAGAATATTGTGCACCGATTAATGTTGAGTTAAACTGAAATTAAAAATGCTTATAATTCAAAAAAATAACAAATAATATTGGTTTACTTATCTACCCAACCTACATTATTAAAAAATAAAATGTTACATTAAAAAATAAAATGTTACAATAGCAATTAGCAAATTTTTAATTAACTTGATTGTTACAAGCTTGAATATAATATTTATAAGTATTAAAATGCTACATTTTTTGTTAATTTTTTGTTTCTATAAAACTTAGAAAATTTTTGTTCGATTGTTTTCATATTTTGACCTCAAATCCATATTTATATAAAGTTGATCTCTATAACGGTAATAAAGTTTTCTGTTTCTATTGAAACATTATAGTTTAACCCATACCTTAGCCACAGCAACGCGTGGCCGGGTCAGCTAGTTCATTATAAATGATAGAAATATAGAGAAGCACAGTTTCTACGTTTTTGAAGGGAGTGTGTGAAAAAATGTAAAAATGAAGAAAACGTATAGTTGATATACGTTAATATGTATTGGACTCTGTCGGGATTGATTCATAAAACGCATTTCTGATAAAAACGTATAAATGAGAAACGTTTAAGCGGTGTTTGAAAAAATCAGCATCTTCAAAAGTGATGATAATACTTCCGACCATTTGAAATAGTATGAATCATTTAATGATGAGTCTCCAGTATAATGTTTCTGTTAAAACTTATGCTTTGTGTACCGTCAATTCATTGAATTTGTCTACGTTTGTTTAGCATCAATATTTATAGAAATCAATAAAAAAATACTTTTTTAAAATATCTATTTCTTACTTAGGTTTTTTTACTTGGTGTATCATTTATTTTTACTAAAATACATATTATGAATCTTTCATTTATTGCAACAACTTGTTCTATTGGTTTTCGTTCTGAAGTGAATTACAGCCGGTTAAACCGGAGGTCGGTTAAGTGGGAGTCTACTTATATGCATAACTTTCAATATCTTAATCAGTGCACGTTTTTTCCTAGCACGCCTTCATTTGTTACTCGCAAATAATGTGACTTAAATACCTGGCAAATGCACACATTTTTGAAAAATTCAGAGGATAGATACATGTTGTTTGTGGGCATATTCTTAAATTAACAATTTTGCTAATGTTTCAATATTAATTCAATATTTCAAGTAATTTTCAGAGAAAGAAATGAAAAAAAAAAAGACAGAATTCAGAAAATATGCCCGAATGCCAAGTTTGAAAATAATTCCCCTAGAGCGAATGGTTTTCGCGGCTGGTCAAGGTGTTTCCATGACAACAGAGTCTCGCATCCGTTTGATAGATGAAGACTGCTCAAGACGCTCTCGTGAATAACATAATAGCGTCATTTATCACAGCCTTTGCATTTTGTCATGCATTTAAAAGCCCTGAGCCCATTTTTGCCCCCGCCGATTCATTTTTCTTCGAAGGGTAACGCCTCCTCCCAAGGATTGTCAAAAGCCTTACAGTTGGAATCTGTCAACTGCCTGTCTCAAACATTTTATTTATGATCGGTCCACGCAATGCGTTTGCGTATATATACATAATAACGATCCCCCTCTCCTGTATTTCCAGGATAAGTCTGTAAGCGTAGAGTAAATAACAATGCGTGGTGTTGTAGTGTGGCGTATGTGAAAGGCAAACTTACAAAATAAAGATTATTATGTTTGTACACAAGATATATACGGGCGAAGCCGTGCTGTCGGGAATCCGAAAAGTATTAAGCATTCTTGATTTTATGGACTATAAATCATTAGCTTCCATTCAGGTCGAAGTTTCTTTTTTTCGACTATATAATGGCGTGAAGAAAGCGTTTGGTTTTGTAAATTTAAGAAGTACACGAAATCATAAATTGTATATTATGTTGGACAAAAGGTGAATTCTAACTTAGTACCTTGTTTGTGGGCCGACTTCAGTGCTATTGTACTGTAGTTATCTGATAGGATTTAAAAGCTTCTTATTTTCCTCAAAATTTGAATAAATTCCCCATTTCGAACAAAATATATTACGTATGAAAAATTATTTAAAGAAAAGTTCCTTACATGAAAACATAAATAGAATGAATAGCCGATGTAAATAAAGCACAAATCTTTCGAGAATTGCAGTGAATAGCTATTTCCAGTCTACACTCAAGCCCTCTCTTTGTTACTTTAGTCCTAAGCTAAAGTTCGATCATTTTTATCCACTTGTCAAAACAGGTCAACCACGAAGGGAGTTTTTGATCTTAAAGTTCAAATTGGGGTGCGAATCACTAGGACATAATCAGAAAAGTGATACACCAATCAAAAACATCCATATTATGGCCGTAATGCGAACCATCGTTCTTGACTCCGGAGCCATGTAGTCTACCCCCTGTGCCATTGATTACATTTATGATTACATTTAGCATTAATGTTTTTTCTTTGAGGCTGGCACAATGATTACAATTAGCATGAATCATTTCTCTTTAGTATTGGCATGATATACGTTCCAGCAAGGTGGTCTCTATAAAAGTAAGCGTAACTCAGAGTATGAATGTTTTCTCTTTAGAACCGAAATGAGAATTCCATTTACAGTGAACTCTCACTTATGCTCGTGCCCAAGGGACCAACAGAAAAAGGCGCATAAGTGAGAGAGACGTATAAGTGAACAAGCGTATTTAAAGGACTAAACCGCAACATAGGTTCTCATGAAAGAATGAATAAGAATGTTTCTATAGACAAGGGGCATATTACTACGGTTTAGCAAAATCTGTAACGTAACTGCAATGATAAAGAGAAAACAAAAATTGTAGCATACCTAATTACAAACTGTTCCCTTTAAAACGATCCATAATAGATAATTGTCTCTATCCGAACTCTAATCATTCGCCTTTATTGCGCACGAAAGATATTTTTTCCGCATGGACTAAAGAGGAAAGTGAAAAAAAATTCCCTTTTTTAAAGAAAATAAATAAATTTTTGTACATTTTACGGAAAATTCGGTGCATAAGTGAAATATTTATCTTTAGAGCGACGCATAAACGAATGATACTATCATTATTTCGCTATGGAATGTTCTGGGACAATTCGAAATCGTCGTATAAGTGAAAAAGGCGCATAAATGAGGCGGCGTATAAGGGAGAGTTCACTGTATTATGCATGCTTTCTCTACAGAACTAAACACATGGTGATTCTATTTACTATGAATGTTTTCTCTACAGAACTACATGTTGATTCCATTTAGCATGAAGGCTTTTTATTTAGGACTGGTATGATGATTTTACTTATTATAAATGTTTACTGTTTAGCATTGGCATAATGATTTTAGTTAGTATAAATGTTTTCTCTTTAGGACAGGCAAAATTATTCCATTTATATATTTGAGCCTTTTGAACAGTTTCGGCGGATTCCACTTTCTGAACGCGGATAATTCCAGTCAGGATTTTTTTTTCCTGTTCTTCCTTTCTTTTTTTCTGAAGCACGCGTTAAACATTTATTTCAAGCGGAGTTTCGGAACCTTCCCTTCACATTTTGGGCCTTATCCCTGAATACAACGCATTAATATAAATGTGCTGAGCTCAGTACATTTATTGCTAAGTTGCTAATAAAATGACTGTTGACTTTTCTAATAACTGTATGGTGAGATGCGTGTGGTTTTTGGCCTTTCATTGCATGCCACAGCTCTTCGATAAATGTCTTGTGATAATACGCCGTTTGGACACTTTTTTTTAAATGTTGACTTATTATCCGTTGACATGCAATGAAAAGCAAAACTATAATGGAAGTTTTTTTTTATTTTATTTTTTTCATCAATACGGTATTGTGGCCTTTTTAAGTTTTTCTGTAAAAAGTTTCTTTGCCTTTTAAAATGTATAGTTTCACTTGCATTTCTCTTTCCCTTGTATGTGTGAATGTATGCGTGTGTGCGTGTATATGTGAAATCTGAAAAGTCTTTTTTTTTTTTTTTGTCACGCCACTCGTTAACGTTGTTTAGCAAATATATGTCTAATCGTTTGGCGATATAAGTATCAAATTCGGTTTTTGTAAAAAAGAGGCTTTTCTTGTAAATGCGTGCAGGACTCAAATTATGAAACGTTTTAAATCATTATCACATGTTATCACATAATTTCTAATTTTGATAGACCGTTTCCAGAGTGCTAGCGATCATTTTAAAATGTATATATTAGCTCATTCTAAACAGTACTTTGACGCTATATCATAATTCATATTATGTATTGAATTTTAGTAACTTGATTAGGGTAGTAACTTGAGGGTCTTTACCGGGATTAGACGGAAGCATTAAGAATATCCTGACGTCAGACTGAAACATTAAACTAATCAGGTTTACAAATACCTTTGTGCTATTGATGTAGAGAAAAATAAGGAGGCACAAATAAGCATGGATACTGCAGACACGTGTTTCGGCGTCACAAGGAATGCCTCCCTAGCAGCGTCATCTCATCGGCCGATGATCGGCCATTCATCGAAACCCGATGAAATTCTCATCGGCCGATGATACAATATGTCTCATCGGCCAAACAGAATCCGAGCAGCAAAATCCGATGAGATTTGGAGCAATTTGCGAGCAGAACAGTCCCGTGCCGATGAATTTCATCGGGGAACTTGATCGGAAGGATATCGTTTTCCGATGGAATATAGCTAGGCTTATTTTCATCGGGAAAGTTGATCGGAAGGATATCGCTTTCCAAAGAAAAGTAGCTCATCGAAAACCGTGCTCGGATACTGATCGGAACGATGTCATCGTGCGTTACGGAATCAGTTTTACGAGGAGTTCGATGATCGGCCGAGCAAAATCCGATGAGTTGATGCTACTTGGGCTTTTTCAATGCAAAAAGATTGAGCTAATGGATGCACAGACATCCGACAAAAGGATGCTTGTCGGATGTCTGTGTCCATAAGCTCAATTTCTTTGCATTGAAAAAGGCGTTCCTGGTAACGCCAAAACACGTGTCAGCAGTATCCCTGATTATTTGTGCCTGCTTAACGTTGTATTTTTCTCTACATTAAACTAATTGACTGCTTAGAATAAGAATTTTGTTAGTCAAAAAATTTATAAATGGAATTTATCATGAATTTAGATTTTTCAGCTCCTGTATTTAGTGCACCAACTGCGCAAAAAGAAGCCTTTCCCGCTGGCGATTGCGAAAGGAGACTACTGAAACTGCTGTTCAAGTGAGAATGACAATGGTGTAAGTCAGTTTTAATGCCGCTGATTGGACTATCAATCAGAATTTTCTACTTGGGAAAGCGTCCAGAGCTCAACTATGTATGTATTTGATTTTCTTGCAATAAACCCATTATAAATGTATAATGACAGTGGGGTAAGTCATTTAAATATATTTTTCAACCCTTTATGTGTTCTTACTTTATGTATTATTATATTTATTTTAAAATTAATTGGTGTATTGCCGTCACTTGTAGACCTTTATGACGATAACATCCAACAAATCGCAAAAGCATTTATAAGGAACCATGGAGTTATTTAGTTCGACTAAGTCATAGACACGACAAAAAAAAAAAAAAAAAAAAAAAGAAAAAACCTTTATGTCCCAAATTAATGTAACAATGATTCTTATATATTTTTTTGATTTTTTGAGTTGGAAATACATCAAAATTTTTACCAAGTGTAAACATAATGCATAAACAAACAAAATAACCAATGTCTGAATACATATCCATTTCTTGACATAAAAATTCACACAGTTCTAATTTTGCTCCAGATGTTTTTGCAAAAATTTCAACTATTTCAGGATGACTTACTCCACTGTCCTTCTAACTACGACATATAAAAATAAAGACTAGCTTCTAGATGTACTTTTTGAATTTTGTTTCAAGACACATATGACACATTTTCTTTGAAAATTCACCAAATATATTTCTAAAAATTGTCCCTTTAGTTTAATATATTGGTTATTTAGAAGTATCACCCTCCAGGCAATTTCAAAGGGGCACTCTTCTATCGCCCATGAAATCATCTCAGGTCTTCAGGAAATCCAGGCTATGAACAAGACCTGTACGCTTCGGTGGATACCTGCACATGTCAAAATAGCAGGCAACGAATGTGCTGATAAATTAGCCAAGGAGTCCAGAGAACTTAATACTAACAACAACAGCGTCTATCTCCAAGATGCAAACGCAATAGCGAAATCTAAATTTAGAGATAAATCAATCCAAGTGAAACACCAGCTTTGTTAAATAAATACAAGTCGACCAATAACAAAAACTATAACCAGGCTGAAAACCAGCCAACACAGGGGCATGAAGATTGATGGAGAGGGTAGAAGGGTTTATAGAAACTGTTGCAATTGCCCAGATACTCAGCTTACACCTTGTCATATCTTTGAGTGTCCAGCAATAAGTGCGAACCTGAGAGAAATTGGTGTATTGCCGTCACTTGTAGACCTTCATGACGATAACATCCAACAAATCGCTATAGCAGTTATAAGGATCCATGGAGTTATTTAGTTCGGCTAAGTCATATACACGACAAAAAAAAAAAATTAGAAGTGTCTCATGAGTTCCAGAACATTAAAACTTATCCATACCAAAAAGCCCAAAAATACCGAAGAGTTTTTCATACACATCAAAACTGAAGTAAGATAAACGGGAAGCTGCACTGGAAATTCTCTTCACAGGATTTGCAAATTATGATCAGCTTGTTGAATAACCATTCGACTGAAGAGAAATAGCATTTCATGGGCTCAGCTCACAATCAGATGGTAGCTTGAATGTAGCCTACTACTTGTAAAAGTAAAAAGTAAAAAGTAAAATAATAAGTAATAAAAAAGAAAGATAGTATGAATTGATGGTTTATTCGTTTAAATATTAAACGTATAACAACTCCTGATCCAAATTCTATCTTTCTCATAAATCCTTACAAATTTCATAAATCCTTCCTTTTAAATACCATTAGAATAATTCCTCCCCCCCCCCCAAAAAAAAATATTACAACAATTCAAACTAGTAAATCAATATAAATAAAATTATAAAAACAACGTAAATACGTACTGCATAAATTGGGAAGAAGAGAATTTTTCTTGACAATAATTTGTGCTTTATTTACCTTGAGCTTTCCATTTGTATTTATATTTCATCACAAAGCATTTTCAATTATTTTTTTCATTCAGTAAAACTCTAGCCATAATATTATATTCAGTCTCATTTTCATGCAAGAAGATGATTCGTTTAATAATTAATATTATGAATAATATCCCCGTTGCAAGATCAGGTGCTGTTTGCATTGATTTTTAATTGGAAGGCTTCTGCTTGCATGTTTTACTTATTTTTTTTTCATTGTTTGCTTTTGTATCTTTTTATATGCCTTTTTAACTTTTAATGCTTTTTTACCTTTCCATCTTTTGCTCTTTACTATTATTTATATGGTCTTGTATTTTAACGTTTCCTGTCACTGTTCACACCTTTAGGCGCTGCTTTTATACACTTTTAGTACAATGGGGCTGTTATTATTATTATTATTATTATTATTATTATTATTATTATTATTATTATTATTATTATTATTAGACAACAAAACTGTTGATAGTTACACTAATTCAGAAACATTGAATACAGCAAAAATATATGATGTATTGAGGAAATTTTCATTCAATAATTTTCACACAAACGCAGTTTCCTTGCATGCCTTCCGTTTTATAGTAAAAATCTTCAAAGACAAAACAAATCACCGCCAATAATTTATTCATGTCATTAGAAAGCACTGCCGGGGAATTTGTTTGCTGTTTTCTTGAAATCTAACGACACCAACTAACTACAACATTTCTCTAACGCAGCTTGGCGCTTATAAAAGGACTTCAGCACGATCTGGCGATTTTTTTTCCACCTCGACTTCCAGCAAGTGAAATATTTAAAAGCCAGGGGTAGGACACGTAGGTTACGTGCGGCTGGTTACTTGCGCCCCACTCACAACACTAAGGGAGGTGTCCCAGGTTACTTGCTACTTGCTGGTTTGGCGTGAATAAAACATTGGATTCGCACATTGACTCCGTGAGGAAACGGCCAAAAACCACTGGGCGTGCAGGCCGTGAGGGATGCTCTTGGCAAGTTATATCTCCAGTAGTGGTGGGACTTCACAGCTTAAAGTGTTCGTTGCACTATAAGTTGTGAAGTTGCAGTGATATATCAGGCACTAAAGGATCGAAACTCGGGTACTTCGGGAGAGATAAAATAGCTTTAATTTTTTGCAAAGTGAATTTTTCTCCTACTAGTATTTAACTAGTATCAATACTGTTTCAGAAATGTCGCCATCATTTATATCAGTTAATTTAATCGTTTAAAACTTCCAAAATGCAACATGTTTAATAAAAACTCTCTGAACATTAACTAGTATTATAATGCAGAAAAGTTTCAAAAGTGAAAATAATGCGAAAAAATGAAGGGAATCTACCATTTAACAATAGTTTTCAGATTGTCGACCATTGTGGTGCGGGTCTAATCATTTAGTTGGCTTTTGGGGACACTCTCTTTCAATATTTGCTTTCAACTCGTTGGTTTTAGATAGATTCATGTTTCAAACATTGTGATTGAAGTGTCATGTAGTTGCTTCGATTTTGATCGTAAAAGAAAATTTGGCTTAGAATGAAATAGCTTATTTTATTTCTTTAGTCATTCATATACTAAATTAGTTTTATATTCATCCAACGAAAAATTAATTTAAGTGAATTCATGCATTCCTTCACTTATTTATTCATTCTTTCAGTTATTTTCTAATTCATTCACCATTTTCTTTTCATTTTTAAATTTATTTGTACGTCTATTGTTTCATTTTCTGTTCATTTATTTATTCAATAATTTGAAGGTAGTTATTTCTCGTAATCAAAAGTTTTTTTTAATTAGAGACTGTCAGTTAGCACGCATTAAAAAAACATATTTGATCCCCTCCCCATTTGTCAAAGTATCGCATTTCACCTTACTTTCTTCCTTCCTTTTGGAACATTTCGTGCTATATTATGTAACACCTAAAAAGTCACACTTTGGGTTACATCCTTATATCCCTTTCTCACAAACTCTCACACTTTCACAACCCTCCTTACACCACTTGTGGACGGTATCTTATCTCTTTTATTTGAGGGTACAAATTTACTGACAAATATGAAAAGTAATATTTCAATACAAGTTTCATTACAAAGCACGCTGTTATTTCCTTATGATTTGTACTACACACATTTCTCCGTTGTAAATTTCGAAAAATGTAACTTAACTATTTCACTTTGCCCCACCTTCCCCTGTTACACTTTACTTCCTGTCAAAATAATTATTGCACAAACTTCACTCTTGTTTCGTTTTTTATTTGCTCTACATAAGTATTAAAACTTCTTTTTTTATTTATTTATTTTACTTCTTTATTTATTTTACTTATTTATTTATTTTACTTATTTATTTATTTTTGATTTTGCAGAATTTTTCATAAATAGAGCATTTAATACATGATTAATTTCTCTATATAATTATATAGCACAAATTAGCTGTGGTGACACTGGAAAAATAACTGACATTGCCAAAAATAAATATAGTTTTAACTATTAAAATATATTTACTTTGAAATCAAACCTAACTTATACACATGATTCAAATATCGGGAATGGTTAAAAAGAGAAAAACAATAATAAAAACAATGTATTGTTCTCCATACATGACGATAGTTTAATACACAAAGTAACTCATTTCTTTAAAGAATATCACAGAAACATTTACTATCGATGAGCTTGCATCGATGCTTCATCTTTTATGGCATTGTGAATCGATTATCGATTAGCTTTCATCATGCATGTTGTGATCCTTTTTGATGACCGCATTCTTTGCTGTCAAGCCTTATCGCTTTTTGAAGGGCTGGAACTAAAAAAGAGTAAACAAAAAAACTTCTGATTAAAAAAGTGAGAGCCAGTGCAAATAATGTGATTAGAGGTTTTATTTTTTGAAGAAGACTGATAAAAAACACTGCAGTAAAAAATTGAAGGGTTTTTAAAAAGTGATTCATTGTATTTCTATCAAAATTAAGCGAGTTGAAAAAAAACTTAAAGCTCCTTGTTTCTTGTCTAGCACTCTTAAAAGTAAATCTTTAAATCCTAAAGTAAAAAGGACAAGCCGAAGAATGATATTAAAGCCATAAGCGGAAAATAAATAAAAAGTAGAAAAATATCCCTGACCCTTTGTTTTTGTTCGCTCATTTTTTTGCTCTCGAAAACTTTTGGCATCTTTGTTTTTGCTTCGTACCGCATAAAATTTGTTATCAAATGATCTTGTTAAGTAAAAAGACAGGACCCACGTAAAAAGAAATGAAAAAAACGGGAGGAAAATTTTCGAGAAAAATTAAAGAAAAAAGAGCTGTTGTCATTATATTGTGTTTAATAAAGATGAAAAGACCGGGGGCAGTTTTGACGCGCGGCGCTGGGGAAAAACTTGGCTGGTGAAGGGGAAAAAAAGATTTTTCTTTCCCTTTTACTGAAATGTGCGCACTTTATTTTTTGGTTGTAATCAGGCTAATTGGGTGGCAGACGAAAAATGAAGTGATCACGCGACATGAAGGTCGTTCGTCTTCGTCTGGTTGTCAGATCACGTGATAGCCTGACAGATGAGATACCTCCAATGCCATTTTCTCCTTTTCCAACGTTATTTCACGTAACTTGGAAAAATAAAGAATCTTAAAACTTAGAAAGTGAATAAATATCACTTTACTTTAATAGTGTTTTGGGAGGTTCGAGGAACAAGTACTTATTTCAAATGTAAATGTTACATTTTTAACTATTATTTTTTTTTCTCGCGAAGTTCTTGCATTGTTTTGTTTTCAGGATATTTACATATTTTATTTATAGCTCTTACGAAAAGGAGAAATGAAACTTTTCCGGGTTTATACATACAAATTTCCGAAAGATATGGATAAATCCAACGAAAATATTAGGGGAATGTGGGGCAAAGTGAAATGGTGAAATGTTTATTGTGTTTTCAGCTTTATCTGTCTCTTAATATTTTGATTACTATGTTATATCGCATGAAGCTTATGTAAGTCATAAAAAAAAACACCTGTAAAGATCAAAGCATATGATAATACAAGCACTTTTGTAAAATTTATACTCATATTATGATATTTTCTTTAAAAAAAATTGTTATTATTGAAGGATAAAGTTCTTGTTGTTAACATTTTCCCTTAAATTATTAATTCACTTATTTATTCATTCATTCACTTGATTTCTTTTTTTTATTCACTCTTTTATTCGCTCATTCATTTTTCTCACACTTTAATTAATTAACCCATTAATGCCTAGCGTCTCTTTTTAGAGACGGTCCAAAAAAGAGTCTGAATTTCCCCAAAATGAACATTTAAACCAAAGAATAGTGTTTAATTAGTACCTTGGTATTGTTTCAATTCGTTATTAACAGATTGCAGCACATAACCATTGTAAAGTGTGATCTGTAGCAGTTTTGATATGATCTTTATCAAAAATTACATCGTTCACAATCTCAAGAAAAAAAGCTAAGTTTTCAAAGTTATTCCCAGCTTCCCAGTTTATATTAATTGCTGATTTTACTTTTTCTTATAAAGTGTCTTTTTAAAATTATATCGTAGGCAGAAAAAAATTTGAGTAAAAAAAGTATGTACCCTCTGGGGTCTATCGTAACTTTTAAGGGTCAATTTTTCTTTCCTTAATAAAAAAAATATTTTTTACATAATATTTTTTATTATTTTTCCTGTCCATTAAACACTGTTTGTAACCAGTATACAAAATATCTTTGGAAAAAAATGTAAGGCATTAATGGGTTAATTAATTTATTTTTTCGTTTGTTGTTTCCTTATCTATTGATTTATGTCTTCCTTCTTTTACTTATAAGTCATTTGATGAAACATTTTCCATAATCAAATAGAAAGTATTTCGTTAGAAAAATATTTTATTTTCCACTTTGAATATATAATATTGTCAGAAAGGAAATTTAATATTTCAATTCACTTTTCGTTATAAAATATATTGTTCTTTTTGTATGCTGTAAAAATTGATCAATTCGGTTTTTCCGTAATTAATTAGAATAATTCCTTAACTGTATGTCTTGTTTACATATTAAATACCCTTTTATTCTCTAATTAAAATAAAGCAATGCTGTATTTGATGAAATTCCCAAACTCAATTTGAACAAGAAGTTCTGTCATGAACTAAACGAGCCTACTTTCCCGTACATCGACATCGGCATTCTCGCATCTGATCATTATTCTCTTGATTATCTGAAACTGAAAATTATGTCAAACATACCTTTTTAGCACATAGAGCTAATTTCGAAAAGAAAACTATACCCCTCTCATCAGATAAAATAGACACGTAAAAAGTAATTAACGAATAAATGAAGCTTTGTCGCACCTTTTAAAGAGTGCAACTGTTACAGTTCCTCCGTAGAAAAAATCCTCCATTGTTTTCAAAAATAATAATAATAATAATAATAATAATAAAATAAATAAATAAAAGTACAAAGAGCATCAAAACGTATTTTATCAAAGAAAGAGAAAAAAAAAAAAAAAAAAACAGAAAAAAAACTCGTCCATTAATAAAATGTCTCGAATTTCACTTTTAATCGGTTGCCAGTTGTTAAATATAAATAAAGAATAAAATGTTCTCGTGAATGAAAATATTTTGTTACAAAAAAAATCGTCTGCCAAAAAAAAAAAATAATAATAAATAAAATAAAACAAATGAATAAATAAACAAAAAATCGTCTGCACAGTCAGTCATTTTTTTTTTCTGAGCTTGCATTTCCGCCACGTTTGCGGAGTCGGAGTCGGAATCAAAGTCCTCACAGAAGATTACTCAGAAAAGTACTTTACAAACACTATTTATCAAAACCATTTTCTTACAAAGTTAGTTTGAAGGAAATCCGACTTTAAGTTCAGAATCAACATTCAACTTAAATTCCCCGTAGACGCTAATGTTATTTTTTTTCTGAACGGTTCAATATTGAACGAAAAATGGTTCAAATCAAAAAGCGAAATATGGAAATGTATGGGAGAGCATCTCCGAGATCTTTCAAACAAAAAAAAGTTTATTCCATTCAGACGGTTCACTCAAAAGTTATTAGGTGGGGAAATGTTGCTTGAACGGTTCAATGTTGAACGAAAAAATGCTCAAATGGAAAATTTAAATAGGGTAATGAAGTATCCTTGCTGAGATCCTTCGAACAAAAAAAAGTTTGTTCAAATCGGATTGTTCATTCAAAAGTTAGCATCGCGAAACAGGTTGTTTGAACGGTTCAAAGTTGAACCAAAAACTGTTCAAATCGAAAAATCAAATATGGGAATAAGCTGTGCTCGCCGAGATCTTTCGAACAAAAAAAAGTTTATTCCATTCGGACTGTTCACTCAAAAGTTATTAGGTGGGGAAAGGTTGCTTGAACGGTTCAATGTTGAACGAAAAAATGTTCAAATTGAAAATTTAAATACGGTAATGAAGTATCCTTGCTGAGATCCTTCGAACAAAAAAAAAAGTTTATTTAAATCGGACTGTTCACTCAAAAGTTATTAGGGGTGACAGCTTGCTTGAGCGGTTCAATGTTGAACAAAAAATTGTTCAAATCGGAAATGTAAATACGGGAATGAAGTATCCTTGATAAGACCTTTCAAACAAAAAAAAGTTTGTTCAAATCGGACTGTTCACTCAAAAGTTAGCATCGCGGGACAGGTTGTTTGAACGGTTCAAAGTTGAACCAAAAATTGTTCAAATCGAAAAATCAAATACGGGAATGAGCTGTACTCGCCGAGATCTTTCCAACAAAAAAAGTTTGTCCAAATCGGAATGTTCATTCAAAAGTTATTAGGGGGGGACAGACAGACCGACCGACCGACACACACACAAATTCCCCATCTCAATACCCTACTTTCAAATTTTTAATTTTTCGATATTCAATTTACCTTTTTATTTTTTTTACTTGGCGATATTTTTTGGACTTGGCGATATTTTTTTTACTTGGCGATATTTTTTGGACTTGGCGATATTTTTTAGATGCATTAAGCTACTTTTAATACTTTTTTCGTCTTTCTTTTGTTTTTAACGGGAAAGTAGGCTAAAAAAGAGGAAAAGTCATCTTTTGTTTTCCAGTAAGGAATTAAATCATCAAACTACAATGAATTCTGACTGAATGAATAGCATATTCCATCCATATTAACTTATGATAACACATTTACTTTTATATCTAAATTCTATAAGAAAATAGCCGAAACAACATTTATGCGGGAAGAAAATTGTAATATAGAAAAATTGTATCACCCAAATACCAAAATAGAAATTTTTTTTCTCACAAAATAACTCATGAATAAAAATATTTTAATCATAAAGAAAGATTTTTTGCACAGAAACTGAATAAAGATGCAACATTTCAAAATCCGAAAATATTTGTTGCAAACAAACATCCCGCCATAAATTGTGTTTTCTTTTGCTTTTTAATGCAAAATACAATAGTGGAAGCACTCTTTCAATTCAGTTTTCGCCTGTGTGTTAGACAGTTCAAAAATAGCCAACATTTTATACTCTATTGTATGTATCGTAATGCAATTTGGAAATACAAAAGGCTAGAGGGTACACTGTATTTTAGTTCTATGTCAGAAAGTAAAGAATTTTATATTATAATATAATATTGTGACTAAATTTACTTTCGAAAAACATTCCGTATTATTTGTTTCAATTTACTTTATAACATGAATCACATTTCGTAGTGCATGCCTAAACCAATCTTTATCGCATTATATTTATGAACGTAAAAAAATGTAAGAAGGTCATATCCTCAATTATGAAACTAAAATGGAAATTAGAAAATCATGTATGGAATACACTAACTTCATTCGGTTGCAGACTTTTTTCATTAAAATACATTTTAATTTTCCCGCAGAAATATCAAAATATATTTAAAGCTTCACATTGCTGAATATAGATAATTAGCATCAGAACCTCAAATATCTTTGAACCTTCCAACTGTTTGCTTGGATTTACCGATTTGGAATTAATCTCTGGAAAATTTATTCACATTAAACAAAAATACAACTTTTTGGAATGAGTAATTTCAAATTCCCACAGGGTATTTATAAACACGAAAACATATCATGCATGACAGTGGTTGATACTTAACATACAATATACATAGGGAAAAAACGTAATAAAAGCAATAATATTATATAATTACACAATATTAAAACATTATTTTATAATAGATATTAAATCAATATTTAGTAGGAAACCATAACTTTTATATTATATTTCATTGCCAAGGCTAATTATCTAAATGAATCAAAAATCGTTTGAAAACAATTTTTGTTTATAGTTGGTATTATAAAATAACATAAAAACCAAGTTAATATTAACATAAAATGAGCACATTATTATGTGAACATACATAACATACATAACATAATATATGTTCATTTGTTTACTCATTATAAAAATTAATGTTTTTTTTTTTTTTTCAATAAGAAAAGAAAATATATAAATAAATGATTGAAGTGAAAGAAATAAATCTAATAATTCATTATACAATGTTAAATGAAGAAATCTTTAAAAAATTGAAAAGTGTCCAGAATTAAATCCAATAGTGTATACGTAAACGTATGGATATGGATATAGAGCAACATAAAACCCCATACACAAGTAAACGTATTTTAAGCTCTGCTTTAGTTCTTAAAAATCTATGAGCATCAGTACGAAACGAGTGAGTAGACTAAAAAATGAAGTGGAGGAAATACGCTCATAAAGCCATTTATGCTCCCTAAATGTAGTGGCTGTTCAACTCTTTCGTTCTTCTGTTTCGATCGGAAGGGCAAACAAACGGGTAATTGGTAATTTTAAGAGAAAAAACCCCCTCTTTCGCTTAAAACTTTTCAGGAAGCGGCCGCTTGTTGGAGGGAAAAAACCCCGCAGAAAAGAATGACCATTAGTTTCAGTACTTCACTAACAGTGCGGCGTTGTTTTGCACGTGCTTCTGAGTTGCCAGGTTCACCAGACAAGTAAATGAAACTTCTAGCCGAGCAATTACAAGGTAATTGTTGAAAAATCCCGTTTGGGTGATAAATTAGCCCGCGTCAGCCGCAGACGCGCAGTTTGCCATATTTTTTGACCTTAAAAGTACGCCACTTAAAAATGAGAAACGATTCTGACACCGCCACGTGGACTAAGTGGCGTGTAAAGCGCACCGCGATTCGATAAAACTCCGGCAGTTTATTTAAAACGCCAAACGATAATTAAGCGCTCCATGCGTCTTTTGTAGGGAAAAGCGTCGGGTTTTCGTTTTGTTGTGGCGGGTGGCAACAGTTTTTGAAAAAGTTTGAATCTCGTTCGTGGCCAATGGGAGACGGCCATTTTTCATCCGGGGCTCTCGGAAACACGGCGCTTTTAGTAAACAGGAGTTTTCGTGCACTGCTTTGATAGATGATGTAGGAAGCAATTCATGCAAAAAAGCGTACCGTAGACGAAGTTCCTGTTAGATCTATTTTGTTCACATCCGCCATGATCTAATTAGTTCCACTTACTTGACTGAATTTAGTGTGGTCATTAATTCTGTCAACAATTGAAAGAGTTTAATTAGTCCGCCTAGCAAGTAACACACATTTAGTAGCTTGTTCGTCATTTTGGAATTTGAAGAAAATTTCAAGGAAAGTTAATTTATAAACTAATTTTTGATTATCTGAAGCCATTGGTTTTACTTAATAGTTTGAGTAAATCGGCTCTATGCCCTTAGGCCATTTCTCATAAATGCAGTTTATAACAATTTAGCATAATTAATCGAAAAAATATTTAAATATCCTAAATCTTTCTTTCAAAACTAAGAAAAGGAATGTTATCTTTCGTATTTTTGTCTTTTGGATGGTTTTTCCTTGTAGTATTTTAGCGAGAGATGCATTTCTTTCGATAATGTTTTTACATCTCCGAAAAAATGTACTATTCTTGCATGTAAAAACAAGAAGCGTCGAGAGGGGTGAAGAGCGTTAGAGCTTACCCTCTAGAACTCTAGTTTCTAAAGTTATACTTCTAATCCTACTGTAGTAATATACGCATGCAAGACGGCTTATCATGACCCCCCCCCACCCACGCACACAACTATTGTATTCAAATCTCACTAAAGTTTTTCTTTTAACTTTATATAACTGCTACTTAAACAATAGATTTATTTCACCTTATTTGCATAGAAAAAGACGTTTATTGTAACGATAAAACACGTGTACGCAACATTCTTTAATTTTTGTGTGTTTAAATGTTGAATAACCTTAATTTACTTCTCTTCACAAAGGTTAAATTGTTTTTACTTATCCATTTCCCCCACTCCCCCCATTAATCACTTAGTTTCAACTTAGTCACTGCAGCTTAGCTGAATTATTATAGAACATTAAACTACTTTTTACCATTCATTTAGCTTTTAATGTCGATATTATTTAAGATCGATTTGTAATGAATAAATAAACTAATTAGTTATACTTAAAATGGAACAAGTCTTTTCAGTATCAGTATTGACACATCTATTTACGTACCTCAGTCAAGAAACTAAACGGGTCATAAAAAAGTATGTAAAATGAGTTCTGCAGAAATTGCAGTCCATTTAAATCACGATCTCTTTCAAAGATATTTTTCTACATTTCTCCTTAACAAGATTTTTAATTATTTGTATATACATTGGTAACCTAGCACATCTTATAGGTCAATAAAATAAAATAATAACAAAAAAAAAAACCTACAATAATGAAAATAATAATAATAATAATAATAATAATAATAATGATGATGATGAGGAGGAGGAGGATGAGGATGATGATGATGATGATAATAATAATAATAATAATAATAATAATAATAATAATAAAATAATAATAATAATAATAATAATAATAATAATAATAATAATAATAATAATAATAATAATAATAATAATAATAATAATAGTAAAGGTGATTCCACTGCAACGACAGTGGATGATTGAGAAAAACAAATCATAGCAAAAAAGTTCTATGATTTGGTTTTTTATTCATTTGTTCATAACTGCTGCAGTGAATACAATTTCATTTCTTTACAAGAAATTTTATTTATAATTATCGTATATTTATTCATTTTTTTGATTGACGTGAATGTAATCCAAGTTATTATCGCTTGAAAAATACAAGAAAGAGATCATGAAGAGTGAATGTGATGTTTCTTTTACCGCAGCAAGGATACCTATGTACGAAAACTTACTTTACAGAAAAGCAGTCGGCGTTTCTAGGAATATATTTTCACATTGCGTAAAAGTGAGTGTTTGGGTATTAAGTCGTTCGCGAAAAGTCACTGTAGTTTAATTAAATCGATTAGTATTTCATCGGTGCTTTTGTGTTTTAATTATATTTTAGTTTTGCTCTCTATGTACCGTAAGTATTCGTTGATTTTTTACCCAAATAGAATCGGTATAAATGTTGATGTTTAATTTCGCATGTACATGTTTTGAATTTGTTTGATTTTTATTTTAATTGAATCGATGAGTGCTAATAACCAGTCATCTCCAAGGCTTGACAAAGGAGAGGACTTATTTTTGGACTCATAAATTCAGTTGTTTCAGCTGTATCAAATCATGGGAGATTTTGAAAATATTTTTATCTTCAATTAATGAAATAAAAAATAAGTGTGAATGCAATAATTTTTACTTTATAAATGTGCAAAATTAATGCTTATTATTATTAATTTTATTATTATTCTCGTCATCATCATCGTCTTTATAATTCTTATTACTGCTGTTATTACTTCATGCAAAGACATTAAACATGCAAACGTGTTTATTAACTGCAAAATATTGCTTTTAATGGTCAATGTGTTATTATTATTATTAATAATATCATCATCGTCGTCGTTGCCGTCATTACAATAAAAATAATTCTCATTAATACTTTATGCAAAGACGTTAAACATGCAAAAATGTTTAGTAACTGCAAAAGATTGTTTTTAATGGTCGAGGTAATAAACACGACTTAAATTGCTCAACTTATATGTATTTTAAAATTTTCAGTGGGTATATTTTTATTTTTACATAAGAATCAAGGCTTTTTATTATTATTATTTAGATTACTATTTAACAAAATCAAAATAAATGAAATTTTTGCTTCTGGAAATTAGCAAAATTGTTTTGTGTGTAGATAAAACGATTTTGTTTTTTTACTGAAAGAGTTGAGAAAATGCCGATAATTTTTTCATTAAGTAGAGCTTAGATAAAATAGCAAAGATTTCGTCCTAGTGGGTTTCTTATGATGACTAATGAATATATTTTAAAAGGGTAGTTTTCACCTTGATGAATAACAATAACGGTTAACGTTACGGTTAACGTTATTCAGAAATTGTAGAAAGTTTGTTTTTCTTCTACTTAATAATAATTTTATAAACTAATTAATATAGGATTTCTTCCAAGTATCAGATTTGTTTTCAAAGGAACATGTAAAAAATGGAAATGCTAGCAATTTGTCAAGTTAGCCAGTCAATTACTTAAATGATATCTTTCATGTTTCCAGATAAACTGCGTTCAGGAAGGTTCCTCTACCGATTAGATGCTAGGGAAGTAATTGTATATCTTATGATATAGCTTTTGTAACGTTGTAGTAAACCAGCTGTTGTTTTCTTCTCTACGTTATCACTCTAAAATAAAAACTATAACAGTATGAGAATGTTTTTTCTTATCTGAGCTGCAGTAATACCTTTTCATATCCTTATCAGCTATACATACTAATGCTAATGTAATTTCTATACACAGTTGAAAAACATACTAAAATAAATCATACTGTCTGGATTTTCGAAAATTTTGTAAGAAAACGTTGTAGTAAACCAGCTGTTGTTTTCTTCTCTACGTTATCATTCTAAAATAAAAACTATTACAGTATGAGAATGTTTTTTCTTATTCGAGCTGCAGTAATACCTTTTCATATCCTTATCAACTATACATACTAATGCGAATGTAATTTCTATACACCGTTGAAAAACATACTAAAATAAATTATACTGTCTGGATTTTCGAAAATTTTGGGTACTTTTCAAAATCTAACACAAATATTTCTCAATCGTTGGTCAGACGGCTCGGGTTCACGATAAGAAATTACCACGCAGCAGAGATTCTTACATGTCTATGTTAAAAAAGTTCTTTTTATTCAATAATAAATTAATTAGCTAATAAAGTAAATGAATAAAAACAAAAGCTTTTCTTAACTATGTTTTTACGTTAATTTTGTTATTTTTTTTCCTAGTATTATGTGACCTTTTTGAAAGGTTCATTTACTTAAGTATAATAGTTGTAATAACTATTTATCTTTACATTTAAATTTTCTCATAGTAGATATAATCAAAATACCAAAATACTACTTGCCTTACAAATCTTTAAAATGTAAGGAAAATTCTTTTTTTTCCCCTTTAAAACCCACCAGTCTACAAAAGTTTTACGCAAACTTTACCGGTTTGAGAGTCAAAGAAAGTTGAAAAACCCTACTCTAGCTCGTTAGAATTAGTACAAATAGTGCTTAGGTTAAACATTTGTCATCAAAATTACTATGAAAAGGAGCTTAAATTATTTATGTATATAAAACGCAAAAAAAAATCTGCCTAAATTCATCACTTAGCCTTTAAAACTATGTCTTAAATACGGGACGAGTACTTAAATCATTGTCAACTTTTTTTTTTCATATTATAACTTTTTTTTTATTGCTGAAACAAAATCTTCACCTTTTTTGTTTCTTTTCTTCTTTTTTTTGGGGGGGGGGGGCGTATTTTTCTTCAAAAATTGCGCACAGTCTCATTGGCAATTTCCTGCTTTCATACTGAGGAAAATTGTGATTTTTTTAAATGGGAAAAGATTTCCTCCATGCATTTAATAATTTGATATGATTAAAAGGCTGTTTATTAGATTTGGACACTCGTTTTAAATCAAAACTTAACTCTCCTAATCTTATCTGAGAATCGATTTAACCTCGTATGCAATTTGTCAAATATCGCCTCTTAAAAATTCCAATTCTTTACTCATAACAAGCTATATTTTATTTGTCTCTTTAACCAAACTATGGCATTAGATTGACGCAAAGAACTGTCATTTTTTTTCATCTGAAATCTCATTCATCAAATAGTATCATTGGCGAAGAAAAATAGGACTATAAATCAAATACGCAATTCTACATCGCCCTTCTTTTTATTTTAATATTTTACTTCAAATACATCGGACTCGTATTATTCATTTCTTTTTCATTTCTCTTTTTTTACCAAGTGGGGTATAAAACATTAAAATAAAGCAAGGAATATTGCAGGAAACGGGGAAGCAGGGAATCCATTGCCCGAAACTTTCGGCAAGCCGTCAAAGTGAATGCTTTATGGTGGATATTTGGAAAGCCATTCATCATGTGGTGTTCCGAAGAGCGATGTATGCAGACGCGGACGGTAAAGAGTGCGTCCCGTTTTCTGGCGGATGGATATTTTTAGCGTGATTCATGATCTTAGTAGAGTTCGTGTAGAGACCACTACTTCACGCAACCATGTGTAGGCATATTTCTGACAGAAAAAGCCTCCGACGGGGGGCGCTGCAGCTGGGTGGGGGAGTGAAATGTCAGACTTTTTTGATGAATTGTTTTTAACGCACCCTCCGCCATCCATAACTGCATTTATTTACTTGTTTTTTATTCTTTGTTAGCAGGGTATTTGCGTATTACAATATTATTGATTCGAGCGGAAATGCAATTTTTTGTGTAAATCACTGTCATCTGTAAGAACTGTTATTCTAGAGTACCAACTCTTCAATAAATTATATTTAAATATTTCTAAAAAAGAAAAAATCTTACAGTGTAATGCTTTCTTACAGGAAGAAAAAAGAGATGAATCCCGATAACAACGATTTGGTACTGAATTCATCAAAAATTGTTCCGTTTTTATAAATGGTAACAAAAGTAGTTATTAAATGTTACTAAGTTACTTAAAACGGATGGGCCATCATTACTCAAAAATTAACACTTCAAAACTCTAAGCTTATAGTTCTCTCTCATTTCAGTTCAATATGAATTAATTTATTTTATAGGTAACTACTTATTTTGTGTGTTTTTCTTTTTTTTCTAAAATTCAAGTAATTTTGTTCTTCTAAACGTTGCAGATAAGATTTGTGGGAATGTTTTTTCCTTTTTTTTTAAACTTCCTTGGTTTCTGTTAACTGAGTTTTAATTTGACAGATCTTTCAATGACTACGTTATTTCTCTTGCAAACCCACCCATTTTAAGCTGAAAATCAATTCAAGCAATTTCAAAAGATGGAATTTTGCTGCGGAATTAAATACATTTATAACTATGATTGAAAGTTATCACTAAATGTTTGCTTTTATAGTCTCCGTAATACACATAACTCATTTTGAGATGTATTAATTGAAGTTTGATTTTTATATTTAATTGAAATTTGAAAGAGTTGTAAAGAAAAGAAAGTTAAACTTGCTAAACTGTTGAAAAAGAAACAGTCAAAAGTTTAAATAAGTGACGCTGAGTCCGATATTAGTTTTAAAGACCGCAACTATCAAGAAATTTGTGCTGAAGTCGACCTTGCACCAGAAAATTTAGCTATGAAGGACATTGTCTTCATAGAATTCACTACCAAAAAGACAAAAATTCACTATGAATGAAACTTTTACGTTTCCAAAAACAAATGATACATCGATTGGTAAACACTCTAATGATATTCTGCTAAAATTACCACCACCTTCAGTTTTAAGTGGCACATGTCGAGCTGCATCTTTTTTTTCTTTTTCTGTAAAAGTTGAAATCTACAATGTTCGTTGAATTGAGTCAATTAATAACGTTGAATAAATACCTTGATATTTTCATTGCAAGTGTTTATTAATATGTAATAAGCAGTATACTTAAAAAATATGCTTAGATGAATTTTATTTCCATTTATGCATTCGTGTTTAATTGTTCCCCAGGTGTGTTTATAGCTACCCCCCCCCTACTGGGGCAGATGTGAACAAAATTTAACTTATTTTTGACTTATTTTTTTGGCTAGAATTCACTATTGAAGAAGATAGTTAACTGCATGAAAATATTAGCAAATGTTTGATCTATCATATAAAGAACTTGTTTCCTTTATATCTCAAATTAATAATGAAAAAATACAAAAAATGTCATTTTTGTTCACATGTCTCCCCTCTCCCCTAACCATAGTACATATCGCGCTTTCTCCTATGCAGTCACCCTTTTCTTTTCTTAGCTCAACTGACTATCAACGAGCGTTCTCTACGTCAGGCAGTTAATGTCAGGGAAAAAGACAAGGGGGGCGAAAACCCCCTCCCCCCAAAATACTAGTAACCACTGTACTCACCACGGGTGAATTTCCAAGATGAAGTTCAAAAAGGAAATTTTTAGACTATCTTTTATGCCGAAGGGAGGTAAACCTCCCTTTAGGGGAGTTTTCCTCCCCTTCAGGGGGGCTGGGGAGAGTTTTCCTCAGGATACGATACACAACCGAAGTCCAAAACATACGAGATCAACATTTGTAAACCAAGATATGTGGTAAAGGATACGTAATAAAATCAATCGCCCCTCCGTTGAATCATTTCTAGATCTGCCCTTGGTTAATGCTAAAAAAAACTTTGAGAGTGTGTCATTCCTTTGCAGCAACTATCCCTTTTCTTTATCTGCTATCATTTTTGTTAGTATCGTTCAAAATGATGAAGATCTCTCTCAGACCCTGCGCTGTACATCCTTGACAACTACATTCCTACAAGATAGAATTTTTATACCACCCCTACTTCATCATGTGCCTTGTCGAGAAGACATAACGTAAATCATCTGTATTATTCTCTTTTCTCCCCCCAGGAGGCGACACATAGCAGTCCTAAAAGCAGCCAACGATCATTGCTCAGCCTCAAAAACGACGCCTTACACATTTTTCGAAATTCTGTACACTGCGTTTTCGAGCGCCTTTCGCCCCCCCCCCCCTGCCTTCCCACGCACGAGATTCGCATCATTTTTACTTCTAGCGGCTCGTGACTTTTATAATCTCGTAAATTCCCGTGCAATGTGTGTGAATCCTTGAGGTATGTCAGGAAGTGAAAGTTTGAATGCAGTTAACTGATGCGAGCGGTTATATTTCATTTCACATGTTTAGTGTGAAATATTTCGTTTGCGGTTAATGTAACTTGTTGCTTGTGTGTTAGTTAGAAAAGGTGAACATACTAATTTTTTCAACTTAATCTGAACGTTAATTGTTACTTATAAATGTGGAAAATTAAACATAGCGAAAGTTCTTACGTCAAATTCAAAGCAAGAGAGAGATGGGGAGAAAGAAAAGGAGAGGGAGAAGAAAGAGAGAGAGAGAGAGAGAGAAACAGATAGAGAGAAAGAAAAAGAGAGAAAGAGAAAGAGAAAGAGAAAAAGGCGTAGGAGCAAAAGTAATAATTATATTTTGCTCACGAAAAAACATCATAGTAGAACACGTTATTAATTCACTAAACTTAACTGCTATTCAACTGAGCATGACAGTGGTGAAAGTCAATTTCACGCCGCTGATTGGACCACTGTTTCTCAAGTTAATGCTTAAGAAACACTAGTGAAAACAAAAATACATTTTTTTTTTCAATTGGGCGCTTTTCATTTACTAAAATTAATTCAATAATTAGTCGGATTAACATACCTTATCATTTTACCTCTACATTTATATACCTGGAAAATATACCACATAAAATTTCATATGCAGTACAGGGGTTCAGAGTAACATTGAGTTAAAATTTTTCCATTTTAAACTGCGGAACTCGGGACTCATATTTTAGTAGCATTATTGTATTTGCTGTTACTAAACGGAATACGAAAAAATAAAACTGTTAAAAATTTAGAAACAAAAATCAGTAAATAAATTTAAAATGGCTTATTGGCTTAGTTTAAAGTTAGTCTGCCATTTAGGGTAACTACGTCACAAATGATATGAAAAAGAAATAATTTAAATATAAAACTACTTTAAAGCAGAAAAGCAAAATTTCTAAATGCTAAAAAGGCCTATGTACTTCCTATTATCACAAGATATCTATCATTTATAATATTTGTGTCATGAGCAATTTCAGCAACTTCCAAAATAGTTTACAAACTAACTTCATAGTTATTGAACGAGGCAATGAGCTGTGCAAAATATTGCTATTTTTTTTTTTTTTTTGTAAAATAAAGACTAGAGAACTTATTTCATAACCGAGCCAGGAGAGTAAAACAATAAGGCTTCTACATTTTTTTAAATCAAATATACTAAAGTGTTACAAAATTACGCTGTGGCTTATTGTTACTTTAAATGACTGTAATAAAATTATTCAGTAAAGTTAAATTTCATTTGCAGTGCAGGTTCTTAGATCAGTTTCAAAGACAGTTTGTGTAAATTATTTTAGAAAATTTCCAAACAACGTACGTATTTGGAATCTGAAACTGACTGAAATAATGTGTGTAACGTAACAGAAATAATATGTGCGTGTGTGTGTGGGTGGTGTTTTTTTTTATTTATTTATTCCTTTATTTTTTATTTCTTATAGACCACCAACAATACATAAATATATCGCGATACACAAATTTCAAAAAGCTGCTTTTTGTCCCTACACACATCTTTGTCGGCGAAATCTTTCCCATTATGAATTTCTGAAAACTAGCTACTATTGAAGCTAAGAAAAATTCTGTTCTATTTTCCAAATATTTCCAAAATGGCTCTGCTTTTATATTTAAGTTATTTTGACCATACTTTCAAAGGATATTTTTACATCTAATCGATTAAATAATTTATTTTGCACCCGACCTAATAATACATCAACATGTTTAGATTCCAGTATCCTGATTACAAGTTTACAAACATCTTATGCAACCGGGAAAGCCTTTTTTCTTCTTTAAGGTTTCCGAAGACCTTTGCACAGTGCTAAAATCAAGTAGCGAGAAAGCTAAGAGAGTGCTATTAGCTTTCAACGAAGTTTTTTTCTTTCCTTCAGCTCCAGAAATTTAAAAGAATCTTTCAGCTTTCTCACAGACCTGATTTTATGCAAAATTTAATTTTTAACATTACCCATGCTGGTTTTATCCTGTATTTAATCCGTATAGAAGGATTTTTTCATACTGTTTCGGCTGCATTGCCATTTAAGAATTGTTTTTATGTACCATCACATTTAGGTTTATAAAAATTATTTCATAATATTCTCTTAATCTACTGAAAGAAAACCAGTTTTGTTTTTGAAGTTATGAAAAATTTAGTTTCGTATTAATCATCTAAAAATAAACCAACTTATTTGCGCTGTATTTTGTGAAGAAATAAACAAAGGATTAATTTGTTGTTTCAATCTCTTGAAAATAAACCTCATTTGTTCCGAGTGTTTCAATTTGTATAAAAAAGAAAAACTGTGTTGTATAATTCTCCTGAAAATATACCAGCTTTGCCTTTGGTATTTCGTGATCTAGTCATCAAGTATTAGAATTTAGAGTTTTAATTTAGAGTCCTGATTTAGAAGGCTCAAAAAATTGATTTTTGGGGGGAATTTTTTTAGGATTAGGAAAAAAAAGACAAGCCTAGTGAAGTTTTTGATTTTGTATTATTATACGTCTAAACACGGCGGAAAAATTTTTAGAGAAAAATATTCGCATGCAGCAGATTTTTATGCACATTTGTGCAACTGCTGTTTTCAATCAACGGAGCAGATGGAGCTCGTAATTTTCATCTGAAACAAAAAAAAAAAAAACGAACACTATTTTAATTTTCAGATTTTTTATTCAATATGAACTAAAAATACCCGAAAAAAATTTAACAACTTTTTTGGCAAGTTGAAATGATTTTTTCTTTTTCAAAAAAATCATTTTTTTAAAACCTGAGAAAACATTGAGATTTGATAATTTTTTTTTCAGTTATGTTTTGTTCATATAAACGAAAAATATGAAAATTAAAAGGGTTTTTGGTTACTGAATAGACACCAAATCTGTTCTAGAAATGAACAAAAATTTAATTTGTTTCTATGCTCTTTTGAAAGTGAACAAGTATTTATTTGAGCAAAAATAAAGAAAATTTACATTTTGTTTTTTGAATCTATTAAAAATAAACCGACTTTGTTCCTGGCATAGCAAAAGGAATTAATCAAAAATTTTGTTTCATTTTAATCATCTGAAACTAAGCTGACTTTATTCCTGGTATTTGTGAGGAAATATACGAAGGATTTACTTTTCATTTCAATCTCCGGAAAATAAACCATATTTATACCAACCGGCGCGCTTAATTTTGGAGTAAAAAAAAGAATTAGTTTGCCGTATTCTTCTCCTGAAAATAAACCAGCTTTATTTATTTTATGATTTATTACTTTTTAAACTATTAATAACCAAATACATAGGTTTAATTTTACATTGCTTTCAGTTATTAAAACAGAGACGAACAGCTGTCCACGCTCTCAATAGGTAGTTGATTGAAAAACTATAACATTGTACTTTAAATATGTGCTTAGTATGAATATAATTTGTACAATTCTCCCACGTGATTGCGTAAGAAGTAAGTATAGGGGAAGACCGCCTATATTGGACCCCCTAAGAACAGGAGGCCTGTGTCGCTCAATGTGAAGCAAAACAAAAATACAAAATAGAGCATCGTAAGCTAAATTTAATCAGGAACCGCCCTAGGAGCTCAAATTTTCTAAAAATATGGAAATATTTTTTTTAAAAAAAGATCTTACAAAAAGTTGCAAAAGTCCAATTTAGGAATATATGCGCCTATATTGAACCATGCGCTTCCTAAATTGGACCATGCTAGGAAATCATAGAATAATTTATATTTTAACTATACATCTTTTTTCCAGGACTTGCAATAGAATTTCTTTTGCTTCGGTCTCACTTAGGCAGTGTTGAAAAACTTACCGATGGCATTTCATGCACTTGATAATGTTTTGCACTTTATCTCTATGACAAATATTGCAATAACAATTCCTTTTTGATCATTCTATTTTTTTCGTAAGGTGATATGTGAGCCAGGGCTTTACATTCTTCAGAGCTTGTACTAACTTACGTCGTAGCTAGTTCTTGTACCATTGTGTACAACAGTACAACTTACACTGAGCCTGCCTGTTCACTTTGAGTAATTTTATCTGGACTACTTACCTCTAACTCTGCTCCAGCCAAGTCAATGCCATTAAACACATGTCAATTAACAGGCGAAACTCCTGTTTTTTGGTCACAGCATTTGCCATGGTCTTGATCGCGGTTTGGCCGTAAGAGTTACAAAACAGTTCCTCTTCGCGATATTGGGTAATGGATCTCATTAGATGTTCTCGCATCCATGCATCACATGTTCGATTAAAATACGTAGATAGAGACTGAATAAAGACTTTATCTACGTGCATGGTGTGCTTAGAGAGAAAGCATTATTATATCGCTCTCGTTAGCCAAAATTATTGCACTATGTTCTTCATGTAAGTGCTATGCCTATCTATTAATAGAAGAACATTCATTTTACATTGCTTGGCTTAACGGTTTTGATGAAATGTTGTATCAATTGTGTGAATTATTGTTTGTGATCCAACCTTCTTTTGAGCAAGCATATTGCTCACCAGGGGGTGTTTTTACGATAAGTTCATACGTGGAGCGTAATCTTTTGAACATAAGCATGGGGAGGGAAGGGGCGGGGGGCTAACAGCTCTGTTGCACTCATGCAGCAAATAGCCAGTGTGTTTCTAACACGTTCACCACGCATCTCTGCTCCAAAATGGTATTTACCTTTATACGTCAATATGTTTTGGGGCTTTTCGACAGTGAAAAGACCGACTTCATCTACATTGAATATTTTAGTAGCATTTAAATTGTATCTTTTTCAAATATTTTCGAGCAAATAGAAGAATTTCATTTTTTTCTCGGTGTACCAGCACGAATTTTATTTAAGTTAATAACTACGTTTAACAACCTGAAACTGCAGCTTAATGGAAAAAGAGAAAGAAAAACATATGTTTTAAGATTTTGTAGCTTCTAGAAAAAGTGCTTGATAAAAAAATTAATAACGTGAATAGGTGTTAAAGCATGCTTAAAATAATCTTAACTAAGCTATTAAATCAGATGAGTCACTTATTTTATGTTACAATTAATAAAAAGTCTTGCTTAAAATCACATTCTTAAATTGGACCACCGGTCCAATATAGGAAAATTTTTTCGGTCCAATAAAGGAAAACATGCCATTTTTTATTCTTCAGTTTATTTCTCTGTCAAAAATTATCACAATCGCGCATGAAAATACATAGATGTAAACCTTATTAAACACAGATTATCGTGCCATAACAGCAGTTTACCTCAGCTTACAAGTTTTAGTACTATCTTTATCTTACTAGGTACAAGTCCGCAAAATTAGATTTTACACGTTTTCAACATAAATCAGGCCGTACCTCACGCTACACAGTTCGAAGACTGGTGAAACTTCATACACATTGATTTTATTCCTAAAACTTTGTATTTCTATTCTACCGTTAAAGTGTAGCATAGATCTCTTTACTAGATTTTAAGCCCGAGGTTCAATTTAAGCAGTGGTCCAATATAGGCGGTCTTCCCCTACTAAAACAATGATTCATTATGTATTACATTTCTTTTTCATTTCTTCAATTTTTTTCTTAATTTTTTGTGTGCATGTTATCAACTTTGAAAATTTTTACAAATTTCTCTAACTGATTTGCATTAATTATTCATAAACTTACTTTCAGTATTTATATTATTCAAGTGAAAATTGGAAAGATGTTAAGAAATTATTCCAGTTAATTTGTAATGATGATTTATTTATTTTTTTACGATTGTTTTTTTTTATTTTAAATATAAAAGTTACTTATTCCTTTGAACTACCTACTTTGTGATGCTAATAATTAATCATAATTATTATTACTAGCTTTTCTTTAACAGTTGAAAAAACTTCTTCGTTAATAAATTAATTACAATAAGTTAAGTGACAGCATTCAAACAATTTTAAAGTTTACTATGCATGAGTGTACATAAAATGTATAATGTTTCAGAACATCGATGCACCGAAATATTGATATTTTCCGGTCGATATATTGGTAGGGTACAACGGATGTTCAGTATTATCGAAGTTTTTTTATCGATGTCCCACCTTAAATGTTTTCTAAAATAGTTTTGGCTTGGAACATCACTCAAAATTAAGTAAAATATTATTAAATGTGCAAAAAAAGTAAGCACTTAACAAAACTAAATAATTACATTTTGTAACATTTTTTATAATTTTTTATGGAATATGCAGAAATTTTTCGCTTGGAAAAGACATGCTCTATGATTTTCAGAAAGAGGAAGCTGTTCATTATTACTGTTCTTTGCAGACAAACAAGAACAAACAAGAACACTAGCTAAATCCTTTGAGGAGCATACGCACAGATTTAATGAAATGACGTTTTCTGTAATTTAAAAATATAAAATACAGTTATTTTACTAACTTCATTTGCCAATATTATGACTTCGGTATCTAATTAACATTGAGAAATTTACTTGTGTTCATTTATTTGTGTATAAGTTAAAACTTGAACTCCGATGACATACATATATGTCCCATACTAGCCTTAAAGGGAAAGTAACAAAAGTGGGGAAAAAGATTAGTCTTCTTGACACAAATAGTTTTTTTTCTTTCTTTCTTTCTTTTCTTTTTTTTTTTTTTTTGGTCTCTATTTTCATTGGAAAGAGTTTTTCATACTGCCCTGAAAAATGTGTGTTAAGATCTGCCACAAAATGTAATTTTCCCCATGGAACATTTTCTGGCAGCAAATATAAGAAATATTTAATGTTTCTTTTGGTACATTTTCAGACTGAACAAATGATATTTTTTCTTCGAATTAAATAGCAAAACTTTAACAAGAGAATAGTTGTTGGGGGGGGGGGGCATGTTGGCGTGAGAAACATTTTACGAAACAAAACCGACTTCAACTTCTATTAACTGAATTCTTTTACAAACATCTCAGAAGTCCCAGGCCCTCAATCATGTCAGAAACTCTACAATAATTACACATCAACCGGCATCATTTTAAAGCAGTTATCGCGTGCAAGTTCTCTCAAGAGCCATAGTAATTTCCGTGCGATTACAAGGCACTTCATCTAAATCTTCAACCCCTCGCTACAAGCAGTTTCGATTTGTACTTTGTCAGGATGGAAAAAGTGAAGGAGAGCGAGAGAAGTAAAAATAAAAAAAAAATCTGTCTTCAACAGACGCGATACATCTTCCAGCTTGACATTCCAATTCTTCCGTTGCCAGACGAGAATCGAAAGAAAGTCATGTTGCCAGATTCGGAAACTGCCTTGGAAGTCAATGAATGGCGCTTTCCGTGTGGCTCGCACGCTAGCAGAGACGCGTCCATTCGTCATCTGCTGGAATAATTCCACGGCGAAAATTTATGGCCCTTGTCATATCTAGACCTTGGAAGTCTGTAATCAGTACGGACAGGTGAAACACGAACATGTCAGTGGCTAGTTTTACGCCCAGAAAATCCAATCGACGATATGAAAGCAAAATATAATACGGAATTCGTTATTTTGTAGTTGCTTGTTAGATTGTTCCGCGGTGGTACGATTCATCACACGGAAGCAGACAGTTTCAATGTTACTTCTAGATGATGGCGTATATCTTGTCTTGTCCGCCTACCTACTTCGTTGGAATAAAAAGGACTGTCTGGCGAGGAACCGTATATAAAATTTGAGCTACTGCTCTCAGGTCGCATCCACTTTTTTTTTTTTTTTAATGTTCCTTTTACGGGTGACTTTCTTTGGCGTAAACGCTAAGAGAAATTTACTTCATTCAGAAACTAGCTCTTATTATACTACCGGATGAAAATACTTAAATCCTAATTACAAATCAAAGTTATTTGTCTCTTTTTTTAATTGTTTTAAAATTTATTGAAGTTAAACGTTGAAAACATGATAAAGGAGTAATTAAGAACTACAGAACAAAAGAAAGAAAGAGAGCTTGTGTAAATTATTTTCAAAAATTCAGTAGAACTAGAAGGGCCAATCCATGAGAAATAGGACATAGATATAAAAATATGAAACTCACTTAATAATAACATGTTATATGTCATTTTATTCACAAGAAAACATAGTTTCCTAATTCAAAGGGTAAAATATCCTAGTTTTTACTGTAAACATGGTTTCAACATCCTAAAGTTGCGTTTTTTCTAATCCATTTTTTCGGTTAAAAATTATCAAGTTTCCAGCCTAGACTCTGGCCACACCGGGTTCAATTTGGAAGATAACGAATTATAGTGCTTTAGTAAGCACCCCCTTTGACATTTTCCAGTAATCAATTTCTTTGTAGATTGTATTAGTTTTTAATTACAGGTAGGCAAAAATTATCTAGAACCTTTGTAACGACCGTAACCGAAAACAAGTATTTGTTATTCTGTAACAATAACTATTTGAAGTAGAAGTTTGCCATTTGGGTTTTACAGTGTACTCATTTATTCTAAAAACATGCACTAATAATTTTTTCAAAAAATCTTTTCGTTTTTGTGCTATGTTGGTTACGGGTGTTACATGTTTTAGGTCTAAATTCACAATTCACGTCGGATCTTTGCCAAATTTGGTACATAAGTCCACAGATGCATCTGAAAGTTACTTTGGGGGTATTCATCTCTTAGAGCGTGGAAAGCTCCTATAAAGGAGCTTTCCTACTATAAATACCGTTTACGTTAGTTCTTAGACAAATTTGGCTCAGGGGTCATTTGATGTTCACCAGGAAACCGTACAAAAGTGAAATAATGAAAAAAAAATTAAATTATTTGCATTTAAAACATTGTAGTAAAGCATTTTGCTGCATTTATAAATTATTTGCCCTCACCTCCTCGTTTTCGAATTATAAAGTCCTAAAGTCTGCCGAAATTGTAATGAAGTCACTAAATTTAGCGAGTTTCAGGTTATGATGGGAGACATCTTCTCGCATGCTTTGCTGATAGCTGTCCTATCACATGCAGATGGTGAAATAGTCGGCCTTCTATTTCCCCAGAAGCCTTTAAATTTGGAGCTTCACTTAAATTTAAGCCTTTAAAATTTATATCTCGATAAAGGGAGGACGAGGCCAAATGATTTATGCAGAAAAAATCTTAATGTGTGAGTATTTTAAAAATGTTTAATGAAACGAACACTTGTGTGTAGTTGAAGCAATAAGGTGCCCGGTACAATCAATACCATTTACGTAATAAGCGAATTTATAGAAAATTTTCTAAACAGAGTACTGAAGAAATACAGAGCTGAAGTCACAGATGATTGTGAGGATTTAGTGGAGCTAAAATATCTGAAGAGAGACTGGGAGGTGTGGGTATTCTGGTGAAGTTTCATGGGAAAACGTAGCTCAAGAGATTTGAAAGCTTCCAAAGTCTATAGTAATCAATTGAAGATTATATCTTATCAAATGAACTAACTGGAGAACCTTTCTGCTCATATTTCTATTATTCGTCTTTATATATGGCGGAAAAATGAATTAAAATAGCCGTTTACTCATTTTTAGCAACATACATATTGAAAATAGTCAGACGTGAAACGACCGTAACCGCTTTTGTAACGACCGTAACCGCAATAAAAAAAATCATAAAAATTTATTTTTCAACAAAAAAGCTAAGTTTTTTGCATGATATCATTCCTTATTTATTTAGCAATTATTATAAAAATCCAGAGGATCATACGTGCAATAGATTCACCGAAAAGTGGCAGTGTTTGATAGCACTCAAAAAACCATGTCTTTTTTTTGAAACGACGGTAACCACACATTTTCGAGATTTTTCTACAACTTCCACTAATAATTTCAAACTAACGCTTGGTGATAATCATGTTGGGGGGGGGGGGGGGAGCTTTATCATTCCCTGTTTTCATTAGAACTTTAACTGCATTTGTGAATAAAATATGAGCAGCTGAAGTTGTGCGAATGAACGACCGTAACCATGGATTGGCCCAGAAGCTTTGTTGAATTTTCAAAAAACATTTTTAAAATACAAATTTAAAGTAAATTAACAATCAATATAGTTTTTGTTTTTGTTAATTTTCTGGGATTCAAATCCCAATTGCAATACCCAACAATTTACTCTGATGACTCATCATTACTTTGGATGCAGTACTCAGATTTAGAGTTTAGAAGTAGTTTTTTGCTACTGCATGAGAATGTTATTGGTCTTTTGGGATTATCCTAATCAGTGGTTAAAATTAACTTTCTATAAATTTATGATTTAACCTTTGCAATACAATAAGAAGCTATTTTCCAGAGGCAATAAAAGAATGTTTCTCGAAGCGTTTGTTTTAGCAGGCAACAACTTCTCTCACCAAAGGTCCGGAGCTCGATATCTAGGTCCCAAATTTCTGACAATCGCCAGGGCAAAAAGCAGATTTTTCCCACTTGAAAGCAGCAATAAAAAAAATTAGCGGAGCATCAGAAAATCAATATCAATAAATTGAAATCAATAAACAAATTATGAGAATTTAACAACTGTATTTAAAACGAAAGATCAAATGGTTTAGCCATTTTATGGTTTAAATATAAAATCTAATTTATAGCATCAATTGATTCTTTTATTTACATCTCATATATGTATGTGCACATCACAGAAATGTGTAAACATTTATGAGCAATAAAGATTGACTATTTCCGAAATTTGGTCGTTACCTGAAGTTCTTCAAATCTACTGTATTTGTATTAGTATAACGAGTCTCGCGATCCATTGTTCTCCTTATAATTTATAAACTACTTTAGTACTCTATGTGGCATCATGTGGCATGTACTATGTCCTGACCACTTTGCCAACACGATAAATATGGTAAGTATGTATGATAGTTTTCTTAAATTATATCAAACTTAAAATTTCTAAAACCAACTATATTTCACCAAATTTATTTAAAGTGGTTCTCCTCTTCATTTTGTCTATTTTAAAATAAATGTATTTTTGTGAACAGTTTTTAACAATATTTTTTATCAATTTATTATTTTTCAGTCATTTAACTGTTCACATTACTGCATATATACCTAATTTTCAAATTTTTGCAATGTATTAAACTGCAACTTAACAAATATTACGATTTATTTTTATTTTTATTTGTTTGGGATTTAGTATGAATACTAATCTGATATGATCATTTGAAATAATTGCTAAATTACCTTCAGAAGCACAAAGCAATACGGCATAAAAACTCAAAAAGAAAAAAAAAGAAAGCTTCAAAAACAGCTTACGATGTTTCAAAATCTGACAGAAATCATTCATTGCGAACGTTTCAGTGCGTCAGAAATAATTTAACTTCATACATATATTATTTTTTATAATGGCATTATTATGTTCAAGTTTTATTTAAAATAGCTTATTTTACGCAATCCTTATTCCAATCGTCATACTAAAGCAAACTGTACTAGTTTATTATACTGCTCTGAGAAGCTAAAGGACAGTATCTACAGAAATAAATTTTTGAGACATTTGGAGGAAAAAAATCGCTTTTCAGATTCCATCTTAACACTAAGGAAATGTCTCTACTGGATTGTGTGCTTTATTTTTAGAGGAAACCAAATAAGCAAACTTGTACTAAGCTGAAGTATAATAGATGATAAAAATTCAGAAAAATGAAAAAATTGCAGGTACTTCCTTTTACCTTCCCCTTCCCACAGCTGTATGCTACACTGTTAGCATCGATACTTCCATCGTATTGCCATCCTGCCATTTAGCTTGTACACATTGTACACAAAGAGAGAGAGAGCGAGAAACAAAACTAAAAGTTTGCATTGAAAGGTCAGCGAAAAAATGTGACAAATTAAAGGGGGTCCATGACTGGCTCCACTCTAGCATGTCCTGTGACAGCTTCCGCCGCTCGGATATCTGCATTAGTGACGCCTCTGGGTTCATTACTTCACTTTCTAGTCCCAGTTAGAAGAGCATTGGATTAAGAAAAAACAAATCAGCATAGCTGAACACTTTTAACAATACGGTAAATTGTGCACATTTCTTAATACATTTATACCTTTTTTTAACGATTCATGTATTAGAGTACAGCTTATAAAGCATTATCCTTTCTAAACTTTTTCTTTTTTTTGCAGGAAATTTAGCATTAAAAAAAAACATGGAAATGATCAATTGGAAAATAGTAATTTTCAGAAACACGAAGTAATACAGCAGAGAGATTCAAAAAGAAAAAAAAATGGATACTTCAAAATTTTTAAAAACAATGTTTTAAAACCTGACTGCAATCTTAGATGAAAACATTTTAATTTCTTGGAAATAAATTTAACTTTATTTATTATTACTGTTATCTTATTTTCCTGCAAAGCCCTAATTCTGGCAAAGTTCTGCTAAAAAAAAGTTGTCCTTAGTTCGTCATACTAAACTATTCTATAATGGTGCTATATCGACGATAGGTTTCTCAAACTCCATTTAACTCGTACACATTGTACATAAAGAGAGCGAGAAACAAAACTAAAAGTTTGCATTGAAAGGCCGGCGAAAAAATGTGACATAAAATAAAGGGTGTCTTCCGTGACTGGCTCCACTCTAACATGTCCTGTGACAGCCTCCGCCGCTCGGATATCTGCATTAGTGACCCTTCCGGGTTCATTACTAAACTTTAAAGTCCATATTACATTAAGTAAAATAAAAACAGCAGAGTTGACCTTTTTTCAACAATTTTACAGCAAATGTGCACATTTCTTACTGTATTGATATTTGTTTTAACGATTACTTCATGCCGTCCTGCAAAAGGTTACAACTTACAAAATCTTAATATTTATAATTTTTTTTGTAGCTGGAAACATTATGAATTAAAAATTTAAGAATGATTTCAGGAAATTTTGCAAAATTGAAGCTCTCAGAAACATGAACTAATGCAGCAGATAAGTTCGAAAAGAAAAAAAAAACGGATGCTTCAATTTTTTTTAACAATGTTCCAAAACCTTATTGCAATCTTTGATTGAAAACATTTAAATTTGTTGGAAATATATTTCATTTATTTATTTATTTATTTATTTATTATTATTATTATTATTATTATTATTATTATTATTATTATTATTATTATTATTATTATTATTATTATTATTATTATTATTATTATATTATTATTTTCTGTACAGGCCCAACTCTGTCAAAGTTCTGTTTAAAAATGTAGTTTTCATTTCGTCATACTAAAGCACTCTATACCAGTATACTACACTACAAAATTACAATCGACGATAGGCTTCCATTTGACTTGTATACATTGTACATAGAGAGAGAGAGAGAGAAACAAAACTAAAAGTTTGCATTGAAAGGCCGGCGAAAAAATGTGACATAAATTAAAGGGTGTCTTCCGTGACTGGCTCCACTCTAGCATGTCCTGTGACAGCCTCCGCCGCTCGGATATCTGCATTAGTGACGCCTCCGGGTTCATTACTTCACTTTCTGGAGGGGCTCTAATGAGATGATTGCGTGTCGGGCCTCTATAAACAAACATGTGGCCACCTCGCTCAAGATGGAGGGGCTGTCGAAAAATAGACAACAGGTCCCTGTTAGGCGAGAGCGCTGGATTGGGGAAAAATAAAACTGACCGCTTTTTATCAATACGGCAAATTAGGACTCGTTTAATGTCATAGTTTTTCGATAAGTAATATTTTTGTGATTTATTTTCCCATTAGATTGAAATTGCTTGTTCTGTTCGGGAATTGCTTTTTCTTTTTAATTAGTGAGGCCATTAATCTTGTTTGGGTTATTTATGTATTCGTCGAGGGTTATGTTTTGATTTACTTGAGGAATATCAAGTTGGTGAGATTTATTCGCCTTTTAAGTTTGAATTTCATTAATAGCTATGACCTTCGTTATAGACATTCATTTCGAATTAAATGCAGCTGGATATTAGTTACTAGAACTAATACTAGTGTCCATTACTGTAATTACACTATTTTTATAATATGCGTAAACGAAAAGACAAAGCACTAAATTAAGTAAATTGCACAAAAATGTTTTTAAAACACGGATATAAATTAAAATGTGCATTTCTGTTGACTGTAGGAACAACTAAGAGGTAAGATTTTGTTTCCATAATGCGCATTTTACCTCATAAATTTCCTATTATTTTCCTATTAATTCTGCAAAATCTCCTAACTATTAAAAAAAATTGATTATGAGTTTTTGAGTCTATCTGATTCGAACGGTGAACAACATCTGAAAGACAAAATTTTGAAATCGAGAAGAAAGCAAAAAATAAAGAAAATATCTAACTGGAAATCATTTAAATTTATAATAATTTAAACAATATGAAAATTGTAATGATGTTATGCATTTAGTTAATTTAGTAAGATTTGTTTTCGAATATAAATAATTATTAAACAAAAAGCAAAATCATGAATAATTGCCTAATAAAATTTCTTAGCAACTAAAATTCGGATGAGGAAAACATAATAAAGTTAACAGAAAAAAATTAAAGCAAAAACAGCGTTTCATAAAAAATTTCTGAAAAGTTCAGGAGAAACGATGATTCTAACACATTTTCTCCAGTTTTTGAAGATTTTCTCGTATTCATTGAAGTTCTTCATAATTTCAGCTGTTTTTGATTAATTATCTCAAATTGTTTAGATGTCTTTACTCTTATTTTAAACTATGTAATTAAATCCATTTAATAGCACCTAGGATTTTAATGGATCAAAACAAAGTTAGTTATCATACTTAAACGTATAATGAAAATTATTTCATGAGAATCTTCAACCTTCTGATAATTATACATTTAAAAAGTAAGTTTTGTGATCATTTTTAAATCTCATGCTGTCTATTATTTCACACAGTTCATAGTTAAATTTATGATTTATAAACGAACGTTAGTTTAAATTTATTGCTTCATGTCAAAATATGTATTAATTTTTTTACAATTAGTTTAAAATAAAATTTTATGCTTAAAGTTTAAAAAAATCAACCATTATTCTCTAGTATATGCAGCGCAGATCATCCGACATTTATTTTTCTATTTTTATTTTATCAAACTGAAATTGAAATTTTCTTTTCCTCCCGTTTTAAATTCTTCCTTTTCTTTATACCTTACATGTTTTTCGTTCACTTATTTTATTCGCATTTTTATTTGTTCTTTAAGAAATTATTTTTGCATCAATTATTTTATTTTGCATGTTATAAAACTGAATTGTTTTAATGTTGCGGAAAAAAATCTTGAGAAGAGTTTTGTAAATTGCTAAGAGTACAATTCTTTTATAGAAATACATAAAAATGCATGTTTAATTAATGAATGAAATTACATGATTAATCAGATAAATTTTTAAAATATTTCCGCTCATAAACTCAAAATGTTCATTTAAAATTCATTTTAATGTCTCATAATCTTTTTTCCCCTCCTTAACAAATAACATTACTGAAATATTTGCAATGGTGCAAAGATAATACGCTGATAAATTATTGGGTATCGCAAAATGTTCTCTTTTTACAACTTAAAAATCTTGTATCATGATACACACACCTATAAAGGTATCGTCATATAGGGTAAGTGCTCCAGTAGTCGGCCAGTCTCCAGTAGTCGGCCACAATGACATAAAACTCCTCATAAATAGTACATTTTTAATTCAAAATCAGATATGACGCATTCACACATTCATGTACCTATCTTCAATCATCAACCAGTGGCAGTTAAGTTTTGGGTACTTTTTTGAATTAGTAATGAGTCATTTCATTTTGAATGGTGTGCCCGTCATCCAAGATTGCGATTCTGCTTATTTTTCAGTTAAAATGATTCTGTGGCCGACTACTGGAGCATTTACTAGTGTTGACAACAGCTTGGATTTTAACATAATTTTTTTTAAATTTCTGAAACAAGTAGGTGATTCACTATCCGAAAGGTTCATTCTAAAGTTTTAACTTGTTTTTGTTGCTGTATTGATAGCCGAAAGTTCTAGGTTAGCCAAGATCAACAAACGATCTCTTAAATGGCCGACTACTGGTGCTTTTACCCTATCTCATGTTCACACAAATTGGTTTCAAAATCTATAAATAATATCTTAAATTCAAATTTTTACAATACATTGATAATAATAAATGGGGGGGGGGCATATTTTCTGTTGTCATAACTGAAAAACTAGTAAAAGAAAACTTATGAGCAAATTTGTTCATTTATTTTACTAAAAATGTTTTAAAATACAAAATATTAAAGAGTCTGTTGTAAATATAGCAAATTTCACTGAAGGCGAAATTGTAATTCAGGAGCTTGAATATACCGCCGTGATTTTTTTTCGTTATTTTTTTAAGTGCTATTGAAATGACTAATTTAATGTATGGAAAACTACTAATCGCGACGCGTGTTTAAAATTTCTAATTTATTAGTATGAGAACACTTAATAATACCAAATTAATTTTTAATTTTCCACCGATTTTAGTGGAAAACTATACTTTAGGATATTATCTTTGGTAAGGGAGGAGCCAGAAATTTTTCAAGGGAGGGGCGATTGATTTTTATTACTTACTTTTTACTATGCGTATTGGTTTACAAATATTGATCACAAAAGTTTTGGACTTCAATTCTGAAACATTTCCGCAGGAGAGCCCCAATCTTTCTTCCTCCAACTTCACTATTACTCATATAAAATTGTATTTTTAGCACTTTAAAACCGAAACATTAAGGGTGAAGATTACCTCAAGGGAAAGGCGATCGCCCCTATCGCCCCTTCCTTGTATCCGTCCGACATATTTAGGAATGTAAAATATTGTTTTAATTTTTGGCATAATGCTCTCTTTTCACATCATAATATTGCTTTCATTTAATTAGGTTCAAAAACATGTGCATAGATTTCTTTTTTCAACTTACCATTTTCTTTTTTTTTAGCCTACTTTCCCGTTAAAAATAAAAGAGACGAAAAAAGCATTAAAATTGGCTTATTGCATCTAAAAAATGTCGCCAAGTCCAAAAAATATCGCCAAGTCCAAAAAATATCGCCAAGTCCAAAAAAATATCGCCAAGTAAAAAAAAGTCAAAAAGAAACAAAAAAATGAAATAAATATCGAAAAATTAAAAATTTGAAAGTAGGGTATTGAGATGGGGAATTTGTGTGTCTGTCGGTCGGTCTGTCTGTCCCCCCCTAATAACTTTTGAATGAACATTCCGATTTGGACAAACTTTTTTTTGTTGGAAAGATCTCGGCGAGTACAGCTCATTCCCATATTTGATTTTTCGATTTGAACAATTTTTGGTGCAACTTTAAACCGTTCAAACAACCTGGCCCGCGATATTAACTTTTTAGTAAACAGTCCGATTTGAACAAACTTTTTTTTGTTCGAAAGATCTTTTCAAGGGTACTTCATTCCCGTATCTACATTTTTGATTTGAACAATTTTTCGTTCAACATTGAACCGTTCAAACAAGCTCTCACCCCTTATAACTTTTGAGTGAACCGTCCGATTTAAACAAACTTTTTTTTGTTCGAAAGATCTCGGCAAGGATACTTCATCCCCGTTTTTAAATTTCCGATTTGAACAATTTTTCGTTCAACATTGAACCGTTCAAACAAGCTCTCACACCTAATAACTTTTGAATGAACAGTCCGGTTTAAACAAACTTTTTTTTGTTCAAAAGGTCTCGGCAAGGATGCTTCATTACCGTATTTAAATTTTCAATTTGAACATTTTTTTTTGTTCAACATTGAGCCGTTCAAACAACCTTTCCCCACATAATAACTTTTAAGTGAACCGTCCGAATTGAATAAACTTTTTTTTGTTCGAAAGATCTCGGAGAGGCTCATTCCTATATTTCACTTTTCAATTTGAACCATTTTTCGTTCAATGATGAACCGTTCAGAAAAAATTTTAACATGAGCGCCTACGGAGAAATTTAAATTGAATGTTGATTCTGAACTTCAAGGCGGATTTCCTTCAAACTAACTTTGTAAGAAAATGGTTTTGATAAATAATGTATTGTAAAGTACTTTTCTGAATAATCTTCTGTGAGGACTCTGATTCCGACTCCGACTCCGCAAACATGGCGGAAATGCAGGCTCAGAAAAAATGACTGACTGGGCAGACGATTTTTTGTTTATTTATTTATTTGTTTGTTTAATTTATTATTATTATTTTTTTTATCAGACGATTTTTTTTCGTTAACAAAAATTTTTCATTCACGAGAGCATTTTATTCCTTATTTATATTTAACAACTGGCAACGGATTAAAAATGAAATTCCAGACATTTTATTAACGAACAAGTTTTTTTTCTTTCTTTGATAAAATGTGTTTTGAAGTTCTTTGTACTTTTATTTTATTTTATTTTATTTTTTCTTTTGAAAACGATTGTGGAATTTTTCTACGGAAGAACTATAACAGTTACATTCTTTAAAAGGTGCGACAAAACTTTATTGACTCGTTTATTTACTTTTTACGTGTCTATTTTATCTGATGAGAGGGGTATATTTTGCTTTCAGAAATCAGCTTTAAGTGCTATAAAGATATGCTTGACATAAGTTTTAGTTTCAGATAATCAAGAGAATATTGATCAGATGCTACAATGCCGATGTCGATGTACGGGAAAGTAGGCTCGTTTAGTTCTTGACAGAACTTCTTGTTTTGATTAAAAAAAAACATTTTCAGTTTTAATACTCAATAATACTCAATAACTAATAGAAATTTTCTGTTTAAAAAAAATTCTAAAAAATAACCTTAGGTAAATTACCAAACAAAGAGCTGAAAATGTCCCCTACACACTAGGGCTGCGACATCGATGTTGATGTTTTGGAAACATCGATGTTTTTGCTAAAACATGTTTTAAGGTCGATATCTTAATGATCACTGTTTCGCGTTCCATGTTTTTTTTTTTCTTTCTATGTCTGTTTTACACTTCAGCAAAAAGCAATAAAAATATGCAATAGGAAAGATTCATCTTTAGCAGCCTCAATATCTATCGTATTGAAATAGTTTTATTTTTAAAAAATTACTACCGATAATTTACGGTCAACGATTTTTAAACAACGTTGCTTTTGTTTTACTTCAGAAATTTTTTTCGATAACGGTGCTTTACATTTCAACAAAAACAGTTTCATAAAAATATGCGATAAATAAAAGTAATACAGTTAATCAACAGTTGCAATATATACACTGGCGGAAAAAAAAATCCCAACACCATGAAAAAAATACTGTAGAGTAATGAAATTAGGGTAATGCAATTGTCTAGTTAACATGTTTTTA
>JAXGGA010006059.1:0-72864 GCA_038373865.1 Uloborus plumipes
GAGACACTATCTTTTGAAGACCAAGTGCGATCCCATGTACAATGTTAAAACTGCAGATTTCACGAAGCACCTTGAAGCGTGAAACTTTACAGCACCAGCGGCACCCCTGATGGGTGCTAATTGACTCCCTATTGTTCCCTTGAGATTGCCATTTGGTTTCCGGTGGCACCCTTGGGGTTCCATAGAGCACTAATAGGGTTCCCTATCGTGCAAAATGGCCCCTTCAAAGGTGCAATAGGAAGTCAAGTGACACCCTTCAAGGGGTGCCGCTGGTGCTACAGTGTATGACCCTAAAAGGTGTCTTGTGTAACCTGTAGTTTTAACAGTGTATAATATCTATTCTTTTACTAGCACCACTCTCAGTAGGATGTCAATGCCAGGAAAATGTTGACGCCCAGTGTCCAAAATAGACATAGACACCTAAGCCCTCGGTACAAAACTAAACTAGGAATTTTAATGTTGCCAAGACCACTCCATACCAAGCGAGTACTCGAGGGGTCTTTAACGTACCAAATGGTCATAAGACATAGACGCTCTCGATTTCTGCATCTTGACCTTCGACTGGAGCCGCATTTAAATCTGCACCTTTAAGCGTAAGTGACCAGCGTTCATCCAATGAACCACTCAGTCGGTTTTGAGAAATCTATGCTTTTACGTATAAGTGGGCGTGTTTTAGTTGCTTTTCGACGAAATGGCATTGTGCTTGTACCCTTTGCCCCCTTTGGAAAAATTTGAAATGACGGGCCTGCAAAGAAAGCTGGTCAGAACTGCTTGTCATCGCGACTCATGACAGGTGCAGGCCGCAAATTGCAGAAACTTCTTTATTTTTTTTTTAAAGGCGGAACTGTGATGCATAACCATCTTTAGTTATAAATTTTAACCAGTTTAGCATCGATTGATTTCTGACTTTGTGTGCATATAGAGCGCCAGCTTTGGTTTTGGGACTCTATACTTCTGTATAATTCTTACTTGATATTGCACTTTTTAATCCCCTTCAAAGTTTGGAGACAGTCCTTGGTCACTTTATATATATATTACCAAACTAAGACTAAAACACTTTGAAATGCAAGGGCATATATTTGCAGAAAGTAAGTTAGAAAAAGTTTTCTGTAACCCTTAAGAAACTATTTGTTTGATGACGCTAAAATATTGTAGAAAACTAACTTTGATAGAAATGGACTCGTATTTTCCATAACATAGCCCGCTTTATTTGTTGAAAACTGCCCTTTTCTTTTGTTTTTACGTTTTCCTCATGTTCATAACTGTTCAGATGCCATTGAAAGCGTCATAAAGATTTATGTGTTTTAATCGATTTGAAACTATTTTAGAGTTTAAAAAGAGTGTTCAATGTTGCACGTGTGTGAAAATGTTTTAGCAGCAGGACTATCATTGTTTTCAATCTGTGGATGTACTTCCCAAGGAAGACCTCTTGAATATTTTTAAGGCGCACGCAGAGCTGTTACAACCGGTTTGGGGTCAAAATGTCGTCGGTCCAAAATGTCACGTGCCCAAAATGTCACGGGCCAAAATATCGCTTGCCCAAAATGTCGACGGTCAAAAATGTCGCCGGGCCAGAATGTCGCCGGTCAAAAATGTCGCCGGTCAAAAATGTCGCCGGTCAAAAATGTCGCCGGTCGAAAATGTCGCCGGGCCAAAATGTCGCCGATCAAAAGTGACGTCGGTCAAAAATGTCACCAGTCCGAAATATAGCCGTTCCAAAATGACGCTAAGTGCATGACGCTACAGATTCAATGTAGCCAATAATTCACAAATTCAATGCAGCTTAATTATGTAGTTCAACTTTACTAATAAATACAAATACAAATGTGACGACCAGCAACAGGCTCTGGGCCCAACTGGGCTGGTCCTAGTCAAATTATAGATCCCAATGAAGATCAATGGCCCTCTTAAAACTGTCTACTCCCTTGCTCCTTACCGCCTCTTCCGGTAAACTATTCCAAGTTCCCACTACTCTGCTAAAATAGTAATTTTTCCGAATTTCCAGGTTAGCCTGAGATTTAAACAGCTTATAACAATGACCCCTTGTCCTGCTTTCCGTGCAAAAATTTAACCCTACATCATCTTTCATTTTGATAAATTTAAACAACTGAATCATGTCCCCTCTGGTTCTCCTTTGCTCAAGACTATACATATTAAGCATTCTAAGTCTCGAATCATAGTCTAAATTAGAAAGTCCATTCACTAACCTTGTAGCCCTCCTTTGTACCCTTTCCAATAAATTAATATCTTTCTTAAGATAAGGAGACCAAAACTGAACAGCATACTCTAAATGAGGTCTTACCAAACTTCTATATAAAGGCAGAAGAACCTTCTTAGATTTGTTTGAAATAGATCTATTTATAAACCCAAGCATCCTATTGGCTTTGTTACTAGCTATGCTGCACTGTTGACTAAACTTGAAGTCTTGATTTATTAAGACACCTAGATCCATAACATTTTCTGCCTTACTAATGACTGAACCCTGTAAATAATAGCTTGTATGCTTATTCCCATGACCTAAATGCAGCACTTGACATTTCCCAACATTTACTGCCATGCCCCACTTGTCTGCCCACTTAGTAATATGATCCAAATCCTCTTGCAGCTGATTTACTTGTTCATCGTTTTCTACAACCCCCATAACTTTGACATCATCAGCAAAACAATTCATGTTTCCAGAAACATTTTCATGAATATCATTCATAAAAATAATAAACAAAAGTGGACCTAAAACTGATCCTTGGGGAACCCCACTTAAAACCTCACTCCATTTAGAATGATTACCCCTTACAACTACTCTTTGTTTCCTTCCTGTCAGCCAATTCCTAACCCAAACTAAAATTTTACCTCCAATTCCTATATCAGCTAATTTACTGAGTAGTGCAACATGCGGCACCTTATCGAAAGCTTTTTGAAAATCAATGTAAACAACATCAACACACTTTTTGTTATCTAAAGCCATGGTGACCTTGTCATAAAAATGTAATAAATTAGTAGCACACGATTTACCTTTCCTGAAACCATACTGCAAACTAGTCAACAGACTATTATTTTCTAAGAAATCCATAATCTTAATTTTAAATAAAGTTTCAAAAATTTTGCAAACCACCGAAGTAAGACTGACAGGTCTATAATTTCCTGCATTACCTCTAGACCCTTTCTTGAAGAGTGGCGTAATGTTAGCCAGTTTCCAGTCCTCTGGCACTGTCCCTGAGTTATACGAAGCATTGAAAATTTTTACAATAGTATCTACTAATTCCTCAGCACATTCAACTAGAATTTTTGGGTAAATATTATCTGGTCCCGGAGCTTTAGTTGTTTTAATTTTTTTCAAATGAAGTAAAACGTCCTCCCTAGAAAAAACAAAATCCTCAAGCTGTAGAGTAGCTTGTGTCTTACTTGTGTCAACTGTTGAGATACAGTTATCGTTAAAAACACTGGAAAAAAAGTCATTTAGAACATTAGCAATATCCCCATCATTCTGAATTAAATTTCCATGCTCGTCAATCAGTGGCCCAATTTGACTATTTCGAACTTTCCCAGAATTTGCGTAAGCAAAAAACCCCTTTGGGTTCCTGTCAATATTATCTGCAAGCTTTTGTTCCAATTCTCTTTTCTGAAACCGTATCAAATACTTAAAACTACGCCTAGCCTCACAATACTGTAGCCTATCTGCGCTGTGACCAGTTTCTTTTAACTGGCGAAAAGCAGCTTGCTTACGGTTTAGAGCATCCTTAGTTTCACTAGTGAACCACATGGGCCAAATTTTTGTGTTTACCCCTTTTCTCCTAAAAGGAACATAATCCCCAACTGTTTTTGCTAGTTTTTCCTTAAACTCAGTCCACTGCAGATTTACCTCGCTATTGTCCAAACCTGATGAAAAAACAGTTTTCAAACTCTGCCTGAGTGCGACAAAATCAGTACTTCTGAAATTAGGCACAAACCTAAAATTTTTGTCTTTGTGCATATCAAACTTAATCCCAAACCTAATACTGTTGTGGTCACTATCCCCAATATGCTCCCCTACACATAATGCCTGAACAGAACCTTCAACATTACAGAAAACTAGATCCAAAACAGCATCCTGCCGTGTTCCCTCAGAAACAACTTGATCTAAAAAACAGTCACCAATTACTTTTAGAAATTCCTCTTCTCTACTATTATTGGGGTAAGAATTATTCCAATCAATGCCCGGTAAATTGAAATCCCCCATTATAATTACCGGTCCCTTACTCGACATGTCTCTAATAATACGATACATCTCTTCATCTTGACCCTGGCTTAGATTAGGTGGCCTATAAATGTTACCCAAACGCAAGTTTTTACCCTTACTGCTCATCAGTTCTAGCCACACCATGTCAATATCATTAGGTTTGTCATTTATTGCCAATTCATTGCAAGTTAAAGTATCCCTAACATAAAACAAAACCCCACCACCTCTTTTACCTGCTCTATCTTGTCTAAACAAATTATACCCAGCAATACACAATAAATCATCATCATTTTTGGTAGCCCATGTCTCGGTAACTCCAATAATATCCAACTTCTCATCTATAATTATGCTTTTCAATTCTTCCATCTTGTTCCTAATACTGCGAGCATTGGTATAAAAAACCTTAAGCATGCCCAACTTGCTTTTATTCAACCCCTTGCGATTTCTTGAATCGAAATTGTTAAAATGACTGCTCTTATTCGTCTCCCTATTACTATTTCTAATAAAACCTAAAGAGTTAGCATTCTTTTGAAAACTGCCCCTTGAACCATTCCCCCCATTCCAACTTAGTTTTTTGACTCAGAAGCCACTAAAACCAAACCACTAACCATTTTGACCCCTATTGAACTCAAATGCAGGCCATCACTACCAATCCAATCACGCTTGCAATGACTCCACACATCAACAAACCTGACACCGCGCTTTTGGCAAATTTCTTTTAGTAACAGGTTCATGCACCTAGCCCGCTGATTCAACCAGCTCCTGTGCACTCCATACCTGGGAAGCAAACCAACCACTTGGACACTGGTCGAACAGTTAGTTGCTTTGTCCAACAGGGAATTCCATTCTTTCCTAAACTCCTCATTATTACTATGGCCTACATCGTTGGTTCCCACCCACAAAGTAACTACATCCTCCTTATGAAATGTCCCCTTCTTCTCTGCAACCTTATTTACATCCTTCACCCGAGCCCCTGGTAAACAACACCTAGCCACCTTACGTTTTACCCTCCCGATTGAATTTCCCACTTCGCGCACCATTGAGTCCCCCAAAATTACCCCCTTCATTTCCCAGTCCGTCTCCTTACTAATAACTTCCCCCTTCACCTCTGGAACATCCCTACTAACTAACTTACAGCTAATGCCCACATCCTTTTTAGTAATTTCATCCTTCCCATCTGGAGTGCTTATCTCATCCTTCTCTATCTCACAACCTAAGGCTATTTGGGCCTGCAAAATGGTCATGCTATGTTTCAATTCAGAGAGCTCAGCACACTTGGTGCAAATATAATCCAGCTCACTAATTGACTCCTCCTTTCCCTCATACTGGCAGAACATGTGACATAGGTCACAAGAAATCCACCTGTTGTTCCCCTTCCCACTCTTAACCTCTTTCCACATGCATATAACACCCATACTAACTCAAAATAATCCACTTATGAAGACAATACAAAAGAGACAAAAATGCAAAATTGAAGGATAATTAATAAGCTTATCACGATATGATAAACACACCTGTTTAGTATCTTTTTTAAACGTAGCAGTTTAGAAAATTATCTTAATTTATGAACAAAATTGTACCTAAATTGATTTCTTCTAAAGCTTAAATTATTTCAGTACCGAAGTAATGATATAGTTTTTTCGGGGCTGTACTTAGGGCCCAGGGACGCTAAATTTCTTCCTTTTTAATACGCTTCTATTAGTTTCACATGTGGGTTTGTTTGTTGGTTTGTATGCATGTAACTCTGAATAAAAGATAAAATTCCCGTTCTTTACAAACGTAAAAGTAATATATATTAATACTACCATTATTAATACTAAAGGCTAAACTATATTGCATGTTGATGTATAATAAGTGCATTTGCCATTAATTCTGAGTTGGGCATCGATCGTCCACAAAATGCATATTATAAGTGCAAGCAAACTTAGCGGATATTCAACAGTTTTGAAAATCTTCTTTTGAATTTGATTTACTCTAAAAGCGTATTTTTTAGTTTTTTTAAACTATATTTAGGATTATTTCTTTTTTTTATCACACAAAGAAATTAAACAAATAAATTTGCTGTAAAGGCTTTTTTTTTCCTTTTGCAAAAACGGAATACCGTTTAATCACCACGCAGCCGGCAGTTTTCTTCTAGAACATTTTCTTTAAGAGTAGGTTGGGGACGTTTGAAATCAAATTAGGGACGCATTGGAGAACAGAACAGGGCACGCTCGTTCATGGAATTATTGCTTTCTTTGTAACAACTGGGTGGTGGAAGGGAGGTGAAATGTCAAGAGGAAAAATGGTATCATATTCAACTCCACATTTAAATACTGATTGTAACGAAGGTACAGTGCCATGTCTGAGCTGATTAACGCCAGAAATGAATAAGCATCTCGCCCTTTATGACCATTCTACAACCAAAATGTTGTCTGAATACTTGCATTACTTCTTGATATACATCACTCACATAATGAAAAATAAAAAGTTCAATTGCTTTGCTTCCTCGATGCTGTGGCGTATCGTCTGAACGCTTCCTATGGGCCAATTTTTTATTTGATTTCGTCTGAACCTTCTTCAGACATAGTAATCACGCTGTGCTGAAAACGTTGCATTACATTCTTGTATGTAAAAACTCCCTTGGAAGAACTAGCGGCAAAAACCAATCAACACTGAATCACATATTGGTACATGTATGTACCAAATTTCATTCTAATTCATGCAGTAAGTTTTGAGGTAGAGTCGCCCCAAAAAATGGGTCACGCAGATACACACTTACAAATTTTCCTTTAAAAAAATAAACGGTAAAATTGAATTCAGCACACGTCAGAACGTGTAAATTCTTCCAAATTGACAATTTTTCACTGATCCAATACTTTCTCTTACACATTATATGTAGAAGAAAATAAAAACACCTCTATTATTAAATAATATAGACTTGCTTTCCATCATGTAAGAAATTTTAACAAAAGCCAAGTTTCAAACATTGTATATCTGTCTTATTCATTTCATTGTTCTTCAACTTCTTTTTTAACACTTAAATTTTCTTTTCGATATCAATTAAACTTGTCTTGGGCTGCTAATCTATTCGTTTTTAAGTTGGTAGATAGCGAGTCATGGTGAAATAAGCTATTGTAAATAAATAACGTACGCTTATTTGAAAACTATTTGTTTCTTGGAAAACGCTCGAAACAGTTACAAGCCGAAAGGTAATTTTTTATAGTATTTTTCAAAAATTTAGTCATGCTATGTTAACGCACACGTTCATCAACAGCAATTAACAATCTTTTGCTAATTTGGTGATAAAAAGCCTTTTCGTATGTTTTAATTTTTGGGACTAAGTGTATCTATGCCTTCTACATTTTTGTCTAACGACATTTGGACTGGCGACATTTTGGCCAGCGACATTTTTGCCCGCGACATTTTTGCCCGGTGACATTTTGGCCGCGACATTTTGGGCATATACCGTTACAACCGGAGCGCCAGTGTAGGAAAGAAAATAACCGACTCCAACTTTGGAAATTTTAATCTTCGAATTCAAATCCTTTATCCTAAAATCCTTTCGACTCTGACTCCGCAGACATGGCAGATTGCGAGCTCGGTAGGAAAATGACCGACTCTGACTCCAACTCCTTGAATTCAAAAGCCTTTGACTGTCGATTCCGACTATTTTACCCCAACATCAGTCCAACTCCGATTTCGCTGCCCTGATTATAGTCATATTACATTGTTAATCTTTCGTGTATGTATAGAGTTTTAAACATCAGTTTTTTTTCTGTTATTTTGTATGAGTTGTTAAATTTAATGCTATTATCAATATCCAGATTACATTATACTAATAAATAATTATGTTTTGGTGCATAGAAATTTAAAAAAAATTATATGTGGTGCGGCTTTTGTAATCCACTAAATAAATTGTAACCTCAGAATAGTGTTAATGCAATTGCATTATTCGAGAATTGAACAGGAAGGGGCAAAACAGTTGCTTTGTTAATAAAGAGACTGCGGTTATAAAGTTAAAAATCACTGTATTATTGCATTTTTTCGCACTATTTTCTGTAAATAATGTATATTTTCGTAAAAAGATGTATTTATTTGAGTGTATCATTATTGAAATATAGCGTAAAACTTTCAAGACCAAAATGTCTAAAAGTTACGATCAATTCATCCTTTTAACTTTAAAACAATTCTTTTAGTAACCTACTTTTTTGGTGTATCTATCCTTTTAGCACAGGGGAAAGCTATTATTTAACGTTTTCAAAAGAGTCAGCTTCAATAACCATTAATCTTTGCGCTTTTGATTAACGAATGTTAAGGAATAGCCGGAAAATACATTTATTCCTACGTAGCATCCAAAAGGCTGGAAAATATTTTCCAAGACATTTTACTGCAGTATATCTCTTGAGAATACTGTTCTATATTGTTTTATTATATATGCGTTATAAGCTTACAGGAAATCTATTGCTTTGAGATCCGGAAAAGCGGTATTAAAAATACTCCAAGCGCTTCATAAATAATAACACTTCAAGTAAATATTGTTTTTCTTCAAATAATCATAAAAAATTTCCCATAACAGAGTTTAGTGTTATATTCAAATAAAAGAGAGGCATCTATTTCAATTTTTTAGTTAAACATTACGTTTATGTATAGCCCAGGCCCTTTGATTGAGTTAATCTGAGCGGAGTGCAAATAACGTGAAATCGTGGGTTCGATTCCCCCTTTCCAAAAAAGATATTTTTGAGTTATCATTGACTTACTTTTCTTTAGCTGATTTGAATTGTCGTCAACATAAAGTCTGAACATATTACAGAATTCTAAACCACATTTGAAAACGTTTAATTTAGCTTGATAAATTTTACTATTATCTACTTATATTAAAAACTGAGTATCTTTGTAACTATCTTTCTATCTTTCTATGTCACGCTAATTTCTCCTGAACGCCAATGAACTGAAAGTCGAACCAGGTACCGATAGATAGGTAATTTTTCAGGCTTCATTAGTTTCAATCTATATGATTATACGATTTTAATTAGCGAAGATATCAATTAATAAGTAGTCAAGTTTAAAGCGATTAAGCCTAATAAATGATTAAACTTCCAAGACATTTTTTCTTACCGTTGCCATCTACTTATATTAAAAACTGAGTATCTATCTTTCTTTCTTTCTTTCTATCTTTCTTTCTAACTATCTATCTATGTCACGCTTCTTTCTCCTGAACGCCAACGAATTGAAAGTCGAACCAGGTACCGATAGATAGGTAATTTTTCAGGCTTCATTAGTTTCAATTTATATAATTATACGATTTTAATTAGCGAAGATATCAATTAATAAGTAGTCAAGTTTAAAGCGATTAAGCCTAATAAATGATTAAACTTCCAAGACATTTGTTTCTTACCGTTGCCATTTTGAATAAAATCGTTAATTAAATTATTGAACTGCTTAAAATTCCAAGATATTTATTTCCTACCGTTGCCATTTTGAATTAAAACATAATTAAATTATTGAACTATTTAAAATTCCAAGATATTTATTTCTTTCCGTTGCGATTTTAAATTAAAACGTTAATTAAATTGAACTTTTTAAAATGAAAGAGTGTTATTTTTTTCCATTGTCATTTTGAATACGTGTTATAACAAAGTTCTAACAATTGTTTTTATTCTAATTATTAATCACATATTTTTTCTCTGGTACCATTTTGAAAATGTGTTTTTAAATAAAATTGCAATTGCTGTTTTTAGAAGGGGCTTTTTTTGGCTGCGATCCAAATATTAAAAGAACTTTTTCGCTTAGAATTTTGCAATTAATTTTACAGGAAGAAAGCTGTTTGGAAATAATTGTTTTTGGAAAGGAATTTTATTTGTTATTTACGGAGAGTGCTAAGCATGCGCTACTTGACATCGTCTTTATTTTTGAGGAAGCATGTGCAAATAATTCGATTGATTCTTTGATGCAGGAAAGCTTTTTAGCGAGCCGCTTTATCGGGGAGTAGTTTATTAAACTTTTCCTTGGTACTTTAAAGGCGAGCCGCCTTGGCGGCGAGTAGTTTATTGAAACTTTCCTCGCTACTGCAAAGGCGAGCCGCCTTGACGGCGAGTAAACTGTTTAAACTTTCCTCATTACTTTAAAGGCGAGCCTCCTTGGTGGCGAGTAGTTTTCTCAAACTGCCTTCACTACATTACAGCCCGTGCAACGCCGGGCCACGCAGCTAGTTTTGAATTAAAACGTGAATTAAATTATGGAACTATTTAAAATTCCAAGATATTTATTTCTTTCCGTTGCGATTTTAAGGCAGGAATTCAAGTGAAACACGGACGATCGCAACTCACCAATGCAATCGCAAATTCCAAAATTTGGATTCAAGTGAAACGAATTCACTTGAATTCGACTTACAGTAGCGGTTGCAATATACGATCGCCTCGAAGCGATTGCAATGGTGTTTCACTTGAATTCGGCCCTAAATTAAAACGTTAATTAAATTGAACTTTTTAAAATGAAAGAGTGTTATTTTTTTCCATTGTCATTTTGAATTCGTGTTATAACAAAGTTCTAACAATTGTTTTTATTCTAATTATTAATGACATATTTTTTCTCTGGTACCATTTTGAAAATGTGTTTTTAAATAAAATTGCAATTGCTGTTTTTAGAAGGGACTTTTTCTGGCTGCGATCCATAAGTAGTCAAATTTAAAGCGAATGTTTAATTAATAAGTAGTCAAATTTAAAGCGATTAAGCCTAATAAATGATTAAACTTCCAAGACATTTTTTCTTACCGTTGCCATTTTGAATTAAAACGTGAATTAAATTATTGACCTATTTAAAATTCCAAGATATTTATTTCTTTCCGTTGCGATTTTAAATTAAAACGTTAATTAAGTTGAACTTTTTAAAATGAAAGAGTGTTATTTTTTTCCATTGTCATTTTGAATACGTGTTATAACAAAGTTCTAACAATTGTTTTTATTCTAATTATTAATGACATATTTTTTCTCTGGTACCATTTTGAAAATGTGTTTTTAAATAAAATTGCAATTGCTGTTTTTAGAAGGGACTTTTTCTGGCTGCGATCCAAATATTAAAAGAATTTTTTCGTTTAAAATTTTGCAGTTAATTTTACAGGAAGAAAGCGGTTTGGAAATAATTGTTTTTGGAAAGGAATTTTATTTGTTATTTAGGGAGAGTGCTAAGTATGCGCTACTTGACATCGTCTTTATTTTTGAGGAAGTATGTGCAAATAATTCGATTGATTCTTTGATGCAGGAAAGCTTTTTAGCGAGCCGCTTTAGCGGGGAGTAGTTTATTAAACTTTTCCTTGGTACTTTCAAGGCGAGCCGCCTTGGCGGCGAGTAGTGAATTGAAACTTTCCTGGCTACTGTAAAGGCGAGCCGCCTTGACGGCAAGTAAACTGTTTAAATTTTCCTCATTTCTTTAAAGGCGAGCCGCCTTGGTGGCGAGTAGTTTTCTCAAACTGCCTTCACTACATTACAGCCCGTGCAACGCCGGGCTACGCAGCTAGTCATATATTATTTCTTGAGGATTGTCTGTTCTTTCAAACAACTTTTTAACAATTCATAAAATCCCACAAGTAAGGAATCATTTATAAGGGTTTTAACCCTTTGTTGACAACATGTAATGAATTATTTATAAGAGTTTTAACCCTTTGTTGGAAACATGTAATGAATTATTTCACATCGATTTTTATTTTTTATTTTTTTTGAGAAAAACAAACGTTCCTAACTACTGAAAGTTTATAGGTAGAATTGACTTTTTTTTAAAATTAACTTTTACTCCCAAAACTTACGCATTTTCTTAACAAGAGGTCACAGAAAGATTAAAAGTTTTAAGAAAAAAAGTGGAAGTTATAATTCCATAAATCACAAAGTGGATATGATACTACGTCTTTACTCTAGATACAAGAAATAACAAATTTTTGCTTGGATAGTAAACGATAATTTATTTGCGATCTTTTCTTTTCTTTTTTTGCATATACAGTTAAAGCATCTGCGCTGTCCTTTTCATATTTTGTAACTTTCTTCCCCCACCACATACTTTGAATACTAATTTTTTAATGCATTTATTTAATAATACTACATTATGCCCTATGACCCTCCACCCAAGATATGGTTTTACCCCAACCATAGAGGAAAACTGGGTGTCATATGTGGTCCATCAGAATTTACCGGAGAAATAAATATTAAATTTGTTTGACAGCTAATTACACCTTTTTACTGCTCCATGCATACTGAATTTTCAAACGTTAAGAAAAGAAACAGCCAAAGATTGGCAACACTTTTGTTTGTCAATTGTTTTTATGTTCTATGTCATCTAAAATTTTAACTGTATATATACTAGAATAAAATTGCAGTCGTTCTTAGCTTAAAAAGTTCATGCTTCCATTTTGTTATGCAATCCACGGCAAATAATACAGCGCATAGCTTAGTAAAGCTAATAAAATTTGATATGTGCCCGATTATTTACAAACTGAAAATATTTCCTCAAGACCTTTGACAGAACAGACAGCTAACTTCAGTCGTCTTAATTATACAAAGCAGAAAAAAAAATTGTCAATGCCAATATATTTGAAGGGCTTGGGAGATGAAGGTGTTATGCAAGAAAACAGAAATTGCGAGTAATTAAAGTTCAAAGTTCTTTGCTACAGTTGTTGCAGCTTTTTTATTTTCTGGTTTCGTCGTTAGTGTGCGTATGAAATTGGTCTATTGACACCTACTGTTTGATGTCCCAAGTTTATTTGCTTACCTGTATCCATTGCTTACCATTGTACAAAGTGTTTATTTTATAAAATGTAACTTAGCCCTTTCCTCCTCCAAACCCTTCATTTGTAGGTAACATGTTTGTGCATAGCATTTTCTATCTTCAAATTTTATTTCTGAAAAACAGAACTGCACATACAACCCCTTCTTTGTTTAGACTGTCAAGCAAACTACATTTTTTTTTTAAATAAAACGACCAAGCGCAGACAGCCTCTTATCTTTCCTTTCCAAAAGATCTTAACCGTAGACGTGATATTCGGAATTCCCTGGACACAGGATACTCGAAAAAGAGGGAGGAGGGTGGGGGTAATGGAAAGAAGATTTGAACGCGGAATTACATCACATTTTTATGTGATCATTCTGTCGCTTCTAAAATGATGTTTTTATCGTTGAAAGTGTAGCTTGATGAATCAGAGGCGATTTTGCACTTTTCACACTAAAAGAATTGTTTTCAGTTGAAAGAGTAGTTTAAAAACGCATCGCATGATTTGTTTCTTGCAACAACTTAATTGAAAATCCAGCTAGATCTCTTAAAATGTTAACTTCATTTATTTAATTTTTTATTTTTTCAACAGTTTTCTAGTTAGTTCCTATCTTTTTGTAATTATACATTCATAAGTGCATAGACAATTAAAATATATTTATTTGTAAATAATGTAAGTGGTTACAGTGAAACTTTAATAATTTTTCATAAATATCTGGTAACGTGTATTTAGCTTCATTTTATATCGCACCCTTGCTACAAAAGTGCCACAACTAAAAAAACTACGTTTTCCAGGAATTGCTAAAAACTGTTCCCGGGCTGACTAGGTATATTTTAGTATTTTTGAATTTGTCAATATGAAGACCGATACATCTCAAACTAAGATCGTTAGTTACGCACGTTACTCTACGATATGGTATTTCAGGGGAAGGGATCCTATGCATCTCGATAACAACGAAACGCCATAACTGCTGTCTGGCGGCTGATTTTTCAATGCAACTTCTCGCTTTTTTGGATATTGGTAGAGACGTGTAAACTACGTCAAATGACGGTCATAACTCAAAAATTACAATTTTTGAGTTGTGGCACTTTTGTAGCAAGGTTGCGATATGTTAAATATTAATTACACTTTTTTGTAATGCATGTCAAATTTTATTTTTCTGTTACATAACATTTAACTTTTTATAATACTCTTTCAAAATTATAGCTTTTAAGCCGTCTTTAGAACATGATATTTCCATGATGGCCCATGAGCTGAAATCTCTCGTAAAATGCAAAAAAAAAAAAAAAAAAAACTTGTATAGCTGTTATAGCTATACAAGTACAGCTAGATCTAATTTTTCATTCTAAAAGAACTCCTTAAATTTATTTTTACATGCAAAAAAGTAATATAATTTAAAATTAAAAGAAAAAAAATCGGAAGGAAATTACGGTAGAAGAAACTACAATTGAGGTTTTCTAAATGAAACGCTTCACTTGTTCTGCAAAAAAATAAGTAAATAAATAAATTGTCGAAAATATAACAGAAAATATACAACATTGAAATTGGTGCACTATTAAATGGAGCTAAACCCATATAAATAAGTTGTTGAAAGGGAAACGCGTGATTGTACATCTGAAGAAAAATTTTATAATACATATCTGCTGTCTTTAAATGTAAAAATCAAAATAAACTTTTACGAGTTAATTAAAAAAAAGAAAGAACTTTCAATAAATTCTAATTTTTTAATGCTTTCATACATTAAATTTTTATTATTTTTCTATGTGGCTGTCCCTTAAATAGAGTGTCCTTTAACAGAGATAAATATATCGCACCCTTGCTACAAAAGTGCCACAACTCAAAAAACTACGTTTTCCAGGAATTGCAAAAAACTGTTCCCGGGCTGACTCGGCACATTTTAGTATTTTTGTATTTGTCAATATGAAGACCAATACATATCTAACTATGATCGTTAGTCACGCACGTTACTCTACGACGGCTGGACGACAACTCAAGATATGGCATTTCAGGGAAAGGGGTCCTATGCATCTTGATAACAACAAAACGCCATAACTGCTCTCTGGCGGCTGATTTTTCAATGCAACTTCTGGCTCTTTTGAATATTGGTAGAGACGTGTAAACTACGCCGAATGACGGTCATAACTCAAAAATTACAATTTTTGAGTTGTGGCACTTTTGTAGCAAGGGTGCGATATGGAGGTCCTTATTCAACGAAACTAGCAGAAAAAGTGTTCTTTACAAAGATGTGTCCCTTATTTAAAGCCTACCTTTAAAGGGAATACTAACGTATCTTCTTACCTTAAAACCAACATAATCCTCATGATAGAGTGAAATCACTGCATGCAGTGGCAAGTTAGGTTATGTCCTCAAGTTCAACCATTTACACTGCTGGTACGCGTTTTACAATACTGAACCGTCGTCTTTGGATTAAATACAAAAATTATTTTGCACTTTGAAGATGATCTGCATTAAGAACAATGACCATGTTTGGATCAGCTTCTTTATTTTTCCGATTTGAAATCAATAAATTACATTCCTAGTAAAAATTATAATAAATTGAAACTACGTCAGAAGGTAACTGCGATTAGATAAAATAAAAGTATGACAAAACTTGTGTGCAGAGTGAAAAACATAAAATCTGATTTCAAATAAAATTAAATGAATACATTAATTCATTAGTATGTACACATTTTTAAGTCATTGTGTTTTGAAATCTTTTAAGGACACCAGCAATGATCGATTACTTGCAAAAAAAATTTTTAGTATTAAAATAGGCTTATTTTCCCTCTTTTTTTCGTTGGTTGTTTTTAAAACAAAGAGTATTGATATGAAAATACTTCCAGTAACATTTTTATCTTTGACGATTAAACTTTTTTTTTTTTTTAACAGCAAACGAAATCATGCTAAATCACATTTAACTCATCGTAACCTAATATAACGTATCGACATCCAATATTTTCCCTTTTCGTGGTATTAATTATGAAAATGCTAATTCTGCAAAAGAGAAGACATATTCTGTAAGACTGGAGGCTAACTGAGAACAGCGATGCAGAAATATCAATAGAACAAATTTGCTCACTTCCCTCTTCTTTTACACTCTCCGATTCCCTGGGGATTGATAGTCACATTTTGAAATCTAGTTAAGATCAATTTATTAACTCACAACCAGCGAATCAGGTATAAATCGAGCTTGAGTTCAGAAGGCGCTCAAGGAAATTGTAACTTGAGAGCGTTTTTCAGATTACGGATGCTTTAAAAAATGAATGCATGTAGTAGGGTAGACCGGAACACGCGTTTATGCGGTTTTTTCTAATGTTTATGTTTCAATTTAAGAAATTTTGGACGTTAGATCCGTTTTCAACAGTTAGTTAAGTTGAAGTCTGTGCATTAATTTTTTACACTATTTGAGTATTTGAGCTTTAAAAAACGACTTTTTAGGTCAATGTCTCTTGCGTAAACGTGCCTCGTACCCGGGGCACGTTTACGCAGTCTCACTTACTGACCCAGTCTCACTTGCAGAGCGGCCTTTTTCATTATTTCACATCTAACTTAGTTATGTTAGTTCTTTAGACTGAATGTATTACCATCTATGAAATGAAGAACATTTATAATTATAATGGGCGGAATAGTGTATAAAATTAAAGCCGAATAGGTATAAGACATAACTATGATTATAAGCTACGAGAAACGAATCTCTCACTCAATTAAGCCTTAAATGATGATTTGCAAAACAAAATAGCCTGAAAATACCAAAAAGTTTAACACAGTACGGTACAAAAAAGTTTCAATGGCACGTTTATGCAGTAAGAACTTCGTAAACGTGTCCCATTGTTAATGCGTAAACGAAGTTCAATAAAATTTTTGTTCATACGAATATTGTTCTCAAACAAGGATCAAGTTCTGCTAATATTCATATGTGTTTGTTTATTTATTATCTAAGCACTCTTAGTTACAATAAGCTTTAATAAGTTCACCACAATATTTACTCAAGTTGGCAGTAAATAGAATATCCTCCCCAGATGCTATACTAAAGCTCGACGGAAGCTAAAAAACTTGTGAGAGAACTTTTTGGGGACCAGCAGCAATCTGTCACGACTGGTGATACACCAATTATTACTTGTTTCGAAAAAAGGTCCCGTGCGTAAACGTGCACCGGTCTACTCTACTTACATTCGCACGTAAGAAGCTGCATTTTAGGTGTTCCCATTTTTTTTTGTGATTTAGAACGCTAGTTTCTTTCATACAGGGTGTCCCCCTCCCTTCAAAAATTAAATAAGAAACTTTCTGCGTAGAAACCTTAGCGTAGATCTCCTAGATATCACGTAGAGTATAATGATTTTGAACAATGCAAAACTCACAGCTACGGCTAGAATGATAGTTTATTTATTTCTTTATTTTTGTTTGTGGAAAATTGATTGTGTAATAAAAAAACGCATATTGCATTGAAGCAATTGGTGGGTGACAAAGATTGTCTACCTAAAGCATTTGAAAGGAAGATTCACGCAGATGCTCCAAAGCACCTTCTCTCTTGTGTGGTCATTAGTTTTTAGTACATGTGCTATGCTGGCCACTTTGTCTAGTGGTCAGATTAGTCTGACCGGGAAGCCCCGGGAACCTGGGGGTTCGAATCTGCTCGGGCATGGATATATTTTCTCTCTCTTCTGCCCTTGCCCTTTCTCTGTGTAAATGAGTCTATTTTAAAAGACTGCCAGCTCTATAAACGGGTCTTATGGTATTGAGCTAAATCGGACTTCCACCTGAATGGTGATTATAAAAACGAAAGCCGTACCTATTCAACCTTAAAACAGGTAGATAGATCCACTCGTGCTCAGATACACGTATGGTAAATTAACAACAGCATGCTATAGTGAAAAACCGAAATGAGATAAATGTCAATATAAACAGGGTGAAAAATCAAACACCAGATAAAAATCAATTCTTACTACGTACCAAAGATATCAGCGGAAAGCCGAATATTTTTGGTGAACCAGTTTTGAAAGTTGGCATTCCTCAATATTTGCCTTTCATGGTGACATAGTCACAACACCATCAAGTGCACATTAACTGGAACATTATTATTTTTTCTTTTGCTGAACTTTAAGTTTACTTCTAGCTAGTTGCAGCAGGTCGTGCTGTATCAGTTATATCAACTTTCAAAAAAACTGAAAGTCTATTTTAACTACGTAGAATGGATTTAATGATAATCTAAAAATATTAAACTTAAAAAAAAAATCAGTCAGAAGAGGATGTCACGTTTTATTTGTACATTTAAGTGTCCTAGAAAGTGATTCTACGCTGTCTCCAAACAAAAGATGTATTTTTTTCGTTTTCTTAAGCAAGCCCTATTATTTCTTCAGATATTAAATTAACAAAAATTAAGTACCCACCCCTAGTATAACAAAAACAATACGTAAACATTTCAGTGTGTAACTTATAAAAGCTATACACAATAGCGGAGAAAATAATTCTATGAATGAAATTAGGCAGTAACAGCTTTTTTTTTTTTTTTTTGTAATTTGTGTAGTTTCGCAACAAGTGTATATAAACTCTTCTACATTGACGAAATTGGTTTTTGAATGTGTTCGAAGACTGTTCACTGATAATGATTCTGAATACCTAATTAAATCCTTGAGTTGCCATAATGATCCAAATTTCTTGCTGAAGCCTTAACCCATTAATGCCTGACATTTTTTTCCAAAGGTATTTTGTATACTGGTTACAAACAGTGTTTAATGGACAGGAAAAATAATTTAAAAAATATTATGTAAAAAATATTTTTTTTTATTAAGGAAAGAAAAATTGTCCCTTAAAAGTTACGATAGACCCCAGAGGGTACATACTTTTTTTACTAAATTTTTTTCTGCCTACGATATTCTATTTAAAAGGACATTTTATAAGAAGAAATAAAATCAGCCATTAACATAAACTGGAAAGATGGGAATAACTTTGAAAACTTAGCTTTTTCTCTTGAGATTGTGAATGATGTCATGTTTGATAAAGATTATTTTAAAACTGCTGAAGAACACACTTTACAATGGTTATGTGCTGCAATCTGTTAATAACGAATTAAAAGAATACCAAGGTACTAATTGAACACTATTATTTGGTTGAACTTGAAATGTTCATTTTGGGAAAATTCCGACACTTTTTTGAACCGTCCCTAAAAAGGGACGCTAGGCATTAATGGGTTAAAATCAATAAATGTGCTCTTGTAAAATAGCACATCAATATGTTAAGATACACTGAAAAAACTGAACTGTTGTTTGGACAGTATAATACTGGCAGCCAAGATGCCAATTTAAAACTGTAAAATGCACAGTAGTAAGCTGTAAAACTAGAGATTTTAGTTTCTTACTGTAATGTTAGAAATTTTACCGTTTATAGCCGCAAAAATTAGCAATATTATACTTTAAAAATAACAATACAATACGGGCACCATAGGTTCCAGTTTAAAACTGTAAAATGCACGATGATAAACTGTAAAGTTAGCAATTTGCAGCTTATTACTGTAAAATTAGCAATTTTGCAGTTTAGTACTGTAAAAGTAGAAATTTTGCAGTTTACTGCTGCAAAATTAGCAATTTTTACAGTATATTGCTATAAAATTAGCAGAAAATTTTCTGAAACAACATTCATTTTTATAGTGTAACAGATTAATACCGATGTAGGAAAAATAGAAGAAAAAAACTGAGCGCTCAATTATTTACTAACTGATCTCCAAAAACGGATTAGCGGTAAATAAAACTATTTAAAAATATAGCCTTATGTAACAGCAGTAGATTAAAGCGCACTTACTGTGTTATCTTCATAAATTTTATATACATTAGTGAAAATGTTCTGTTTTACTTTGTAAAGTTTTAATTTTGACGTTAATCCACTCCACTTAAATGTTCTATTAGTGCTTGAAAATTGAATTAATGGAAAAAATCAGCAAGAACGATAAATTCTTCCTAAATACTTTAAAGCAACTCTTGATGTAACCTACTTTCCTTTGTGTATCTTTTCACCCTCTTAACAAGGGCGAAAGCTATCATTTAACTTTTCGAAACCGTCAACTTTAATAATCATTAATCTTGAGGCTTTTGATTAACGAACAACTGAGCAATAGTTGTAGAATGGCTTTTAACGTTTTCAGCAGCATAAGAGATCAAAAATGGTTTTCGAAATTCTTTCTACAAGCAATTCTTTTACATTATTTGCTCCAGTTTTATAATTCAAAATGTGTTTACAAAAGATTTATAACAACACGATTTTTAAAAACATTTTATACAAAATGAATTGTTTTAAACTTTTTTAACGTAAAACCATTACTCTATACCGTTAAATACGGTATCTTGGGATAACAGAACGAAACTTCCAAATAATGCAAAAAAAATCCTTATAAATGATCATTAATGTATTTTTAGCAGTCAATGTTTTGAATTGTTAAGTAATGTCGTGATGAGATGAGAGATGAATTTTTCATTCTGGGCCCATAACAGGCTTAACAGCAAAACAATACGTTAAATGCCAAAACACTCAGTTACATCATCTGCAATACTTCGTAAGTAAATACAGATTTTTTTTCATATTTTAATCTTAAGAATAATAGTTATTACGAAACTGGCTTATAAAAAAGTATGCTGGGTCAGAATTTTATATTTTTTTGATTAAGGCAAAAAAGATGAATAATCTTCTCGCCGATTTTTGCGGTGGTCTAGTAGTCCATAAAGCAGTATTTTTTCGTCGTATATGAAAATGTATGAATGTAAATGTTCATTGTTGTAATTTCCAAAAAAACTGCTGCTTGTGATTAATGATTCTCCATTTCCTAAGACTTTACTACTGTTCGTCCGTTAAATCCGCGCCTGGCAGTCGTGAACAGTTCTACTCAAAAAGGGTAGATGGGCTGTAAATGATAACTTTCCAAAGTTTTCGATATTCCCTTGCCTTTGCTATATCCATTAGACATATTCAACTAAACTATGTATTTGAAATTAGCATCATTCTACGTTGTTTGATACGGCTCAAAATGCTTTTAATTATTCTTCCCCTTGTTGTTATCTTACCTAACACCCCATTTTGGTAAGATCAGAGAAGACCTGACGCATGCGTAAATGCGCGGAAGGTTTTACCAAAGAATATCAGACGTAGGCAGAAGAGTTGTAAAATAACGAATTTAATAAACATTTAATTTATTCGAAATTTTAGAGCATTGCGTGGACGTATTTATTTGTTTTGAGATAAAATTTTCCAACTTAACTACACCATCATTGCCAATAAGATATTTTCCTTTCCACCGAACGCTATTCCAGTATTCTACTTAACTCCAAAGCCTACCTAAATTCAATCTTGACTCGTAAATGATTCGCTGATTCTGAATTCATAAATTAATCTTAACTAGGTTCCGAAGTGCGACAATGAATCCTCGGGGGCTTGGTGGGTGTGAAAGAAGAGGGGTAAACGTCTCCAATTTGTTCTTCCATAGATATTTCCGCATCACTTCCTCCCTGTTAGCCTCAAGCCTGATAGAATATTTCCTCACTTTCGCCGAATTAGCATTTCCATAATTAATCCTACGGAGAAGGGAAAATGTCAGATGAAGATGCAATTTATCACCTTTTAGGAAGCATTAAATGTGATTTCCAGTGACTTATTTTCCGAAATTTAAGTTTAGTGATTTAAAAAAAAAAATTGCAGTTTTAATTTGGTTCATGAATGAAATATTTATAGTGCTAGAGTTTCATTCCATAGAAATGTCAACCTCAGCCGAAGAAAAAAAATACTAAAGTGAAAAAAGTATCAAAAATAAATAAATAAATAAATAAAAATCATACAACATAAGAAGTTAAAAAAAATGAGAAAGTATTGTAATTATCACTGAGATTAGCCATAATAAATAGTTTGTAGTGTGTTTACTGCTTGTTTTTCGATGGTTACGTTAGTTACGTTACGTTAGTCACACTCCATCTTGAGTAAAACTGACACTTTAGACTAAAAAAATTAAGATTTAATAAATGTGTTTTATGTTTTTAAAAGCCAACTTTACACATTTTTCAAAAAAAAATCATTCATTTTTTAACACTTGCTTAACTTTGAGAAATTTTTGCCTCACAACACGAGCATTAATTTTCAGGGTTGTAAAAATGTTACGTTAGTCACGCTGCTATTTTGGTTGAAAAAATATCTACTGTCTGTAATTTTGTTTTAAATTCTTAGCAGAAATTGTACATAGATACCATATACATTATAAATCCATCAGCATAACTAAAAAATTTTTTTATCCTTTAAGTTACACGTAAAAACAGTTACAAAATCAGCTCTGAATGTTACATTAGTCACTATAGAATGACCCTAGATTATAACTATTTTTAATGCATTAAGTAGAAACATTTAAAATTCCAAACTCAATCAGGTTTAATAAACATTCCTTTAAATCATTTTGGAGAGCGCTTCAGATGAATTTAAAATGGTAATTAGTTTTGATAAAATTTTGCTTAGTTAAGTATTATTTTTGAGTTAATAATCGTTTTGATGGTTTAAAAGTATATATTGTTACGTTCATAAAGTATCAAGAATAAAAACTGAATGCAATCTTTGAAATAAAAAAAATATTAAGTACTACTTTCTTACCCACACACTTACTTTTTCCAATATTGAATTTTAAGTAATTTTCAGGCATAAAAAAAACCTACTAAAAGCTCCCTCACTGCGAAATGTATTTACAGTACTTCTCTACCATGATGAATGTCTTTATAGTGACTGCCTTTTAATAATCAGCGTAAATTGAAATTCAATTTTTAATTTAAGTTATTTAAGTAGTAATGCAATTTTTCATTACTTGTTAAAAATTTGGATTTTGAAGGATTTCCGAACACAGAACAGTTTTGGAAAGAGACAGTGTAAAAAATACTTAGTGCTGCCGACTAAAATTCCTAAGACTCAAAGATAAAACCGCCATTTTTGAGAGATAGCACATAAAAGTTGGTGATAATTCTGTTCCTCTCTTGTTTCCGTTATCTTTTCTTCTTTGGTTCAATAGCTTATCTCCTGGGGTTTTTGGAAACTCACATCTTAAGCTTAAATGTCTTTAGAGAGAATAAGGTAAAATGTCGCCTCTATCTGATCTCCTCAATTTTTTAAAAAGTTTAAAAATTTTAAAAGTTTTAATAAGTCACAGTTAGGCATAAATATTATGTTTGATTTCTTTTTTCGGATAGAAAATGAAAAGCAGAAGTAGTTTTATGAACAAACTACAAAAAAAAAAAAACAAAAAAGTAATCGGTGTGCTCTTTTTTTTTACTTAATGGTTTTATGAAGTTTATTAGGATGTTATTCAACATAGAATTTTATGCTTTGATCTTGTGCAGTTGCTGAAATTCATTTAATAAATAATAGAAATTAAAAAAACAAAGGTTAATTTGCATTTGTCAAAAATTCGAAAATGTAGCATTCAACTCCAAAACACAATGGAAAATTCTTTAAATTTAGCTAAGTTTATGTACCAAAATAGAGACATTTTACTTCTACTCTTTAGTATATCAATTCTTCAAAAGGTAAATCCTCTCGCACCACACAATCTCGTTTGTAGTGTGTTACAGCTACACAGTAACCTTGCAATATGAAAATTTTTTTTAAAGGTACATAGTTCTGAGGATGCTGCAAAAATAACTTAAATAAGCCTATATTGTACATAACTTTTTAAACCGATAAAAACTGTTTGCAATTTACTCTACAGCAATTTATTTGTGAATTATTACATCCAATATCCAGACCTTTTTCATAACCAGAAGAAACGCAATTTTGTTTAAAAACATTTTAAAAGCCCAGTTATCTTCTAAGTTGAGAAGCAAGCAAAAGGTTATTTTCAGGAAGATAAGAGAAACTAAGTTTTGTAAGAGAACAACCATTTCCATCAGCCGCTTTGGTTAGTAATGGACTTGGAATGATGGGAAAAGTGACATTGTTATTAAAATCCTTACAGGATACAGCAGCTACTCACAGATAAGTTTATTGTCCATCACTACAACTTAAAAAAAACTGATTACCTGTTGTAGTAGTTGTCGTTGTCTTGTTCCAGCTAGGCTGGCAATTTTCGGTGCGCGTCTTTATTTTTTCAACTGAACCGCAATTGGTGTAAAATCCGACTTCCACAACACACGCATACCATATGAACCCGTTAATAGGATAAGCAACCATTCACATCACAACAACCCTTTCACACAAGGAAGGAACAATCACAGATGAGAGAGGGTACATTCATGCTCGAGCCGGGATTCTGACCACTAAGCAAGCTGGCCGACACTGTCCATCTCTGCAACCAAGAATAAAAAAAATTACCTAACAACATAGCGAATACCATCACCCCGCTTTCCCAATTATCTCAGAGATGGATACTACCTAGGCCATAAGTGACAGTTATCTTCATTAAGCTTCACAAAATGTCTTTCAGACTGTCGTTGAAATATTCGGAAGGGAAGTATTCGAGCTGTAACGTTTCGTTAGTTTGGTGCCATTTAATCTGAAGATGTAGTACGATTAATGAAAAATGATCAAATAAGCTTTGTGCTGAACTATATTTGAAGTAAAAAATCAACGTAAATAAAGCACAAATAAGGTAGAAAGTACAGCAAATAGCTATTTCAAGGCTACAATGGAGCCCCTTCCTCAGTGCAAGAATCTCAGCAAACAACATGAAAGCTGTAAGAGAACTGGATTCTCTTTTCTGGAACAGTTCTGGCCCCGCGATTTCTTAATCGGGTCCTGCTAAATACATTGGTTTTTCAAAGCCAGATGGGAGCATCTGACCCCCCCCCCCTCACTCCCTAAATGACGGGCCTTACAGTAACTACCATCTGTTGTGTTCCGTTTTCCACAATTGTTTCAAAGTCTTCGAAAATAATAACAATATAGTGATTTTTTTTAGAAATTACATTTCATCCATGAAACTAAATATAAACGTCTCAATTGCATTTATTGACTTTGATAAAATAGAGAATTTAAAACATTTAACTTATCTGAAGGAGAAAAGATAAGGTTCCCAGAATTGTTCAAGACTTTTAACTACTTTCTTTAAAAAAAATAAAAGACTCAAATAAATCAAAGCTTCTATCGCACGCGAAGAAACACAAAACGAGTTCCTCTGCGTGCGGTAGAAACTTTGATTTATTGTAGTCATTTATTTTATTGACTGCTTTTCTGAGAATGTGAAAGGTAGTTTCCTTACTTTGACTCTGAAAATGAATTGCTAAGATTGAAATCTACGAAGCATGTTTCAATATTTCCCTTGTCTTAAAAAACTTTAAGAAGAGATTTGATGTAAAAAAAGTTTTTCTGAACGTTTAGAGGATCTTAAGCTTCGATAGTTTTAAAGTCTGATTTAAAAGTAGTTTACTCATCACGCTATTTATTAGTATTTTAAGCTGAGTTTCGGCAAGAGTGAGCCACACTGATAAACTGAAGAAAGAAAAAGATGATTTGGGCCCAATGTAGTTCGACGAAATATTTATATTTTTTAAGCAATACAAACAGGAAGAAAAACCGTACTAAACAAAAAAATAATTATGAGCTAATTTAGGTATAGCTTGGTTCACTGTAGGTAAAGTAGTTATAGTTCTGACTTTTCTCTAGATGGACATTTACTTACTGCACATAACTAAAACTTTTGCCTTCATGTTTTAAGTTGAACCACACCGTGATTTTCTGACTCTCGCTGGTCTGGTACATTAGTTTTATCAGACAGTTTGAAGATAATCTTAGCTACAATAAGAGGATACTTACTGACTATTCCTGACTGATGATTTTCTCACTAAGACAAAACTGCAATCCCAGGATGTCATGACTGAGCTGTAGGTAAATTTGCTTATAATTCTGCCTTTGCCCTGCATTATGGGTGGTAACTTACTGCATAAAATATTCAATTTCTAAATTCCAAAAATAAAATGTGTGTCATAAAGACACTCGATAGAAGTGAAACTTTTGTCTCAATGAAAACATTTCAAGTAACTTTCCCTGATATCACTGAAAGATGATCTGCTTCTTACTCTGCCTTTTTCCGTTGTAACACTCTGCCCTTTCTAAACTTAACTAATATAGAGAAGAGAGAAACATTTGTTTTTCTTACAACTTCATTCAATTCATAAAATTTTAAGTCTTTGTCTTAATCGTGGTCCTATATCATTATTTTTGACTACAAATAAAATGCAGTAATATTTTTTATTTTAAAGCCACACATATGTCGTGCTTACTTAGGTTAGGTTTTTAAATTAATTTGTTAAATTTATTATCGATGATTATTTTTGACAACAATTAAAACACAACTGCGTCCCTTCTATCACCCAAAAAGGCAGCGAATCAGAATTTCAAAGCCATCATATAAAAAGTTTAACATCAAGAAAAACAAATGTATTAAAGAAATGTCTCCCTTTTTTAGAGAGTATTATAGGACCTTATACGGCCCACATTGATGGAGACTAAAGTTTCCTACTTAAGACAGTTCAGACAAAAATATTTATTCGAAAGTTCTTCATAAGTTCCTTCTTGTCACAGGTAAAATAATGAGAAAACATATAAACAAGTTGACAGACCAACAGTCCTGCAGAAATGTATTTTAAAATATTTTTTATGTTGATTAATTTGTTTTTGGAGTTTCTTTTTTTTTTTTTTTTTTGAAAACTTGGTCTCTCTAATGATTTATTATTACTACTTTGTTTTTTTCATACATTGTTTTATTTTTTTATAATTTATGCAAGAATTTTATAATGCTCGAAATATTATTAATCCTTGTTCACACATTTAAACTATTTCATTAAACCGAGAAGTCAGTTTGGAGTTGTACAAAATCACTTCAGATTATTTGGTTCATTTTCTTGTAATACATAGTGCAGATTTAAAGAGAAATATATCTAACTAATTTCGCTGAAACTAAATTTCGAAGTAAATTGAGACTGCAATGCAATTTGAGAGAATGCAATGTATTATTGTTAAATATACAACGAAATATGAAACATCAGTACAATTCTTACTTTCCATCTAATCATTAAGTAAGAGTTTAAGAAAAGTAAATTTCCCTTCGTTAAATATTTCTCATTTATTACGCACAAATACTTTTACTCTGATATTTTTCAAACACAACTTTCATAACGAGAAGTCTTTATTTTTTCTTAGATGCTAAGAATATTTTACTAAGGAGATTCGTTAGCTAGTTAGATTTAAGTCGAAAGGGAAACTAATTGCATTATTTTCCTCAAAACTCAAACGGGAAAGATAAATATATTTGGATGAAAATACGTATGGTATGGAGCTTTTGAAAATCTGTCATCATTAGTATAAATGAATTTCGTTGAATTCAGGAAGGGATTTTTATTCCGGTTGTATAAGTACAAAGACAAATGTCAGAAATCAAAGCAGAACATCTAATATTTTAGTTGAAAGTACGAAGGAAAAATTGTTGACAAAATGGAAGTTGCATTCTGACTTATTTTATTCCTAAAGTTTCTGCTAAATTTTTTGAAGAAATTACTATTTTTCTATTTCTGCATTTGGAGAAAGCATCTTCTTTACCAGTTAATCAACTAAACGCTCACTAACGTTTGATTTATTTTTTAAGTAAGTATTGTATAATTCTTGTAATCAATGCAGTGTTATCTAATTCACCAATATTTCTAAAGGTGAATTATATAACATCACATTGCCGTACTATGTTAGAATTTTGATAAAAAAATTGTGCTTTTAATTTTTTTTTTTTTTTAATCTTTCTCCTACCTAACAAAAACGCATGGGAAGATATAATAGAGTTTTTAAAGTTACCAATATTATATTGATGAGGAGGGACTGTCACTTTTATTGACAGTCCCTCCTCGTCAGTAAAAGTGACACACAATTTTTTTAAAAAACAACATTGAAGAAAATCTTGGCGTTACACAACATTTCTTTTAACAATCATATTCCTAAAAACTACAGTACGCGCAAAGTTTTTCTTCTGTCATGTTTACTGGCTGGGTTTTGTAGTTTTAATTAATAGTATACGTTTAAAATTCGAAAATATTTCTTGTAAATCACAAAAAATAACTGATTTGTCACTATTGAGTATATCGTTTACGCCACCACGCATTATTTTGTAAGCTAACTTTTCGAGTTTTGAGGCTAGATAGAGCAAAATTTGTACGTGATTGGCGAGAAGAATGCTAGACAGAGAACATAACTGTTTTTTGTTCTGTTACATTTTACAATTTCACATTTCGTTTTCTACACTGTTATCCACATTTCTTACATATTTTTCTAAAAAAATATTGTAGACTGTAATGTTTTAAAATTACATTGTTAGCTGATATATAACTGCTTTTTTCTGATTTTAAGTTTAAAATGTAATATACAATTTCAAACTTGAGGAGTTAGATCTAAGGTTACTGGGTTGCCTATTAGTGGATACTGCATCAGGTTCGGTATCAGTGTTCCTGGTTTTGGACTCTGTCGTCGTCAAGAACCGACCGAATACGCACGAAGTATGTGTTAGCTAACCCATGAGTGAAATGCTCCTAGAGACAGTCCTGTCCCCTTTATGAATGTATCAACCATTTGAAGGTGGAGTTGCTGTCTATAATGCGAAAATCAGTCTCCTCCCTGTACAAGTTACTCACTTTATCAACAGTCGTAACCTTCTACTTTTTACATATCCCAAGTAGCATCAACTCATCGGAGTTTGCTCGGCCGATCATCGAACTCCTCGTAGACTGATCCCGTAACGCACGACGACATCGTTCCGATTAGTATCCGAGCACGGTTTTCGGTGAGCTACTTTTCATCGGAAAGCGATATCCTTCCAATCATTTTTCCCGATGAAAATAAGCCGAGCATCCCAAATTAATCCTAAATTCATCGGCACGGGACTGCACTGCCCGTAAATTGCTCCAAGTCTCATCGTATTTCGAGCAAAACTCGTCGGATTTTGCTCATCGGATTCTGTTTGGCCGATGAATCATATTGGAGTAATTCCCGATGAGAACTCATCGAATCCGATAATCGGCCGATGAATGGCCGATTATCGGCCGATGAAATTATGCAACTAGGGATAGTTACTGGAAAGAATTTTGGTTTTTCCAAGTGGCACGAATAGCACTACAAAAACAAAAACATACTTGATCCTGATCTTAAACCAATATAATAAATTCAATTAATTTATATTCAATGCTTTTCTGTACCTCAGAACCAGAACAACGTAAGATCAAAACTGACGATGTTTTTTTTTACCCATTTATGCCCAGTGTCCTAAAAACGGGACGCTTGTTAGTTACTGCATACAAAAACCTGTAATGGGTATATCATTTTACTAAAGCTGTTTTTCACAAGTTAAACAGTACTTTTTTTTGAGAAAACCGGTTGGAGCCACTAGTTGGACATCAGAGTTTATTTATTGACAGCTATTTTCGGACAAATCAGTCAAACAACGATCCAGTATGAATAGCCGCAGGAAGTAAGTTTTTTTTTGCGAACTTTTTTTTCATAAAAGCAAACTATTTTAAAATGATTTACTTAAAATGGAGCACAGATGCGTTCTATAATGTTACTTTGCAAAAGTAAAGTCAAGTAAGGTCGTATTTTTCTCACATATCTGCAAAATATCCCATAAACAGGACGTTAAAAAACTTAATAAATATGGCAACGTCAAACTATTTTAAGCCTAAAATGTATGTAAACCATTCCAAGTAAGTTTTAAGCAGATAAAAATTGAAAAAAATTGTTAAAGAAAACTTGGGCATAAATGGGTTAATAGCGTGTAACGTGCATGTGCTTATTATGAGGGGAAAATGTAAGAATTGAGCCCCCACATGTGACGGCCCAATTTGTTCTCTGGTATGCAATGCGGAGCATAAATCCACAATACAGTGCAAAAGATGTTTCGAAATCTTTGGAGAAGAGAAATGAGCAACGAAAATGCCACAAAACTCTTCTATGGCCGGTAAAGGAGTTCAGAGCTATTAAAAGAGTTTTCGTGAATGTGTAGGTTTTTTAACACCCGTAAAAAAGTTTTTCGCCTTTTTTTATGCTACTATGGATTTCTTGTACAAACTGTTAGGAGATTATTTGCGCTGTTATTAAGGATTTAGGTTCTGCATTCCATTTCAAAGAACCATTTTAGCTTTCCCTTACGAGGACACCATTTTTCCCTTTGTCTAAATCATAAAAAGCGCATGTGCGCCAGATACGAGAAAAAAATTACCGGCCAATAAGAATTCAGCTGCCAAATATTGCCACTATCATCCTCGGACACCGTGTATTATCAGTGCCACGATGCATTTACGCAACACGATGAGTTTAGCTCTCTACTATTATTTTCTGCCCTAAAATAATCATCATTTGCATCAAGTTAGGGTGAATAAAACACTATTATTTAACCCATTATGCAAGGAATCAATGACTTCTGCCAAAAGATTTCAAGTGAGTAAATTAATTTCAAACTCCTAACTTCGATCTTGATTTACAAACGATGAGCTGATTCTTAATCGTTAAATTAATTTTAATATGCTTTCGAAACGCATTTATGAATCCCCAGGGCTTTGGAGGGTGTAATAGAAATCAGGAGGGAACTGAATATATTTTCTCCTTCTTTGAAAATTACCGCATCGCTTTCTTAGTTAGCCTCAAGCCTTGTAACACATTTCCACTTTTATGGATAAAAGCATTTTTGCAATTAATTCTTCAGTTAAATAGAATTATCGAATACCTATAAACTTTATGATCATTAAGACTATTTAATGTGATTTATGAAGAACTATCTTGTTACCTAAAATTAGAATCCTTTGAATTAATATTCGAATTAATGATTATAAATAAAATCTGATCCAGATTATAAATATTAAAAGCAAGAAGGTAGTTTAACTGTGCGAATCAATAACTTCAATATCTTAATATTCAATGTATACATGCTTCTGTGGGAGGGGACATATAGTTCCAATGAAATTTAAGAACAGTGCTTGCCTTTCTTTTTACCCTTTGGTATAAGGTTTATTTTTTATTTAGTTCTTACTTCACAACACACTACATCAAAAATAACTCCAAATGCGCGCTCTTGTAGTAAATGCAGTTCATTTAAGGTTTAATGCAATTTAGTTCTCTTTCAGCAGTGTAATAACTACGAAGGTCAAAAGCATGCATGTACTTAAATTTTTAAAAACATCTTTCTTTCAAGTGCAGGTATTTATTTTCCGTAATAAGTGTTTGCACATAAATTCACAGAAAGCTGCATTCTTTTTGTATTGATGAGCTATTTTAATTTCAAACACTACATAAAGTGATGTGTCTCCGATTTACTGATATTAACATCAGAAACAATCATTCCTATTCACAGAAATCTCATTTTTATTTTTTCTATCATGTCCAACTCTTCAAATTGGGAATTCGACATCTGATTTGAAAACGTTTTTCATGTTTATTATGCCTGCTTCAAAATAAAAAGTTTCGTCATGTTTTTGATGTTACATCTTTTGTTACTTTTTATTTAATGAAAGAATTGTGCACATTTTTTACTACATGAAGAGTTAAGTTTTAATGACTGCTTCAGGTATTTTGTATATTTTTAAAGATAGTACGATTCCTTGGACTTTTTTTTAATATTATTAAACACGATTAAACAATTCGAAAGACATTTAAATCACGAAGTACTTAACTACAAAGCATATGCATTCGACAAACTAAGATTATGCTTAAAATAAAATGTAACTAGAGCTATCAATGCATGGCTGCAACTCTTAATTGCTAAAACTTTAATTTGCCTACATTTTATTTATTTATTTATTCAGTTATTTAGTTATTTTTCGCTTTTCGTGATATTCTAGGAAAACCTTACGATACATTTTTGCGCAATACTCGCAACTGAAATTTCACATTTTTGTTAAATTCTTTTGCACTGTAACTCATTTTTCGGATTATTTCCAGAATTAATAAATTATTTTCTTTTTCATAATGAAATTATACTTCATTTAAATACTTAACAGGTAAGCATTTTTAGTTTATCCTCCTTTTATTGTGTTTGGCAAAAAAAGGACCTAAAATTCGCCAAAAATATATTTAAAAATGTTTTTAGTGTAACAAACGCAATTATTAAAATAATCAGATGAATTAAAAAAGCTCACTTACCAATAATATAGTGAAGAGTAATATTAACAATTTTTAGGTTTTTTTCTATGACAAAAATTAAAATATGTCAACAAAAGCAATAAATAAGCGATAAACAGAGTCTCACTTTATTTTTTCCTGCTAGCAAAGCGAAAGCATAATTTATTAAAGAACTCCGAAAACGAATACGTTCAATGTTTTTAGTTTTGTTTTTTGTTTCTCTGAAGGGAAAAACAAACTCGAATACAAAAATCAGCCACTTCGTTTGATCAGATGTCACTTAGTTTTCTAAAGCACTTCACTGTAAGTGGTTCTAGACATAGAAAGTGGTTAAGGTCGTCTTGAACATCTGAAAGTAGATTTTCGAGTATGTTTTCTGCTGAAAAAGAGCGCCAATGGAAGCATTTCAGATAAGGCACTCGAAGAATAAAGACTTCTAATATACTTCCCTCATTTTTTAAAAGTCAGAAGAAGAAACGTGTGCTGTGTTTTTTTTTTTAGATTGAAGAATTTACTGAAAAATAACTATATACATACGGTTATATGTACTTTTTTGCTGTAAAAAATACATTTTACGATGTTTTGAGTTTTATTATTTACCTTTTCCAAGTCAAAAAAAGAAAATAATTCGTGAGACAAGCCTGTTCTTATGATGCTGGATATAATTTATATGGGAAATAGTTAAATACTTTTGATACTTTTGTCAAAAAAATTTAAAATGTTACATCGACACTTGTAAAACTTGCTTTATCGTCGTTCACTTTCTGTTATAGGGTAAGTGCTCCAGTAGTCGGCCACAATGACAAAAAACTCCTCATAAATGGTACATTTTTAATTCAAAATAAGATATGACGCATTCACACATTCATGTACCTATCCTCAATCATCAACCAGTGGCAGTTAAGTTTTGGGTACTTTTTTTTAATAAGTAATGAGTCATTTCCATTTTGAATGGTGTGCCCGTCATCTAAGCTTGCGATTCTGCTTACTTTTCAGCTAAAATGATTCTGTGGCCGACTACTGGAGTATTTACTAGTGTTGACAACAGCTTGGATTTTAACATATTTTTTTTTTAATTTTTGAAACAAGTAGGTGACACACTATCAGAAAGGTTCATTCTAAAGCTTTACCTTGTTTTTGTTGCTGTATTGATAGCTGAAAGTTCTAGGTTAGCCAAGATCAACAAAAGATCTCTTAAATGGCCGACTACTGAAGCACTTACCCTATTTATTCAGATAATAGTTGGAATACTGTCGAAGCTCTGCACATGATAAATTGCTTTTGACTAAAATGTCGTTTATATGAAACTAGTTTTTTTTTTTTTTTTTGTTACTGTACATCTGTCTAAAAACAAAAGTAAGCTTCATTAGTGTTTTAAATACAATATCCAACTCTAACATGTTTGATTTATCAGAAACGTGAACTTAAATTTTATATTTAACTACTTCACGTTAAATTAGAAAGACTGCCCAAAACCCCCAAAAAAGGGTACATATATCCATATTGTTACAGAAATGGCATAGGAAATTTAATTTTCGAAAGCTCGCAATTTTAATGTTTCCTTTAAATATTTAGTTCGCTGTGTATTGTTGTATTTGGAGAAAAAGGTGTGGATTCTCATTAAACCAAACTTATGGTTTTATGTTTAATTTGTAACTTTTTCGTCTAAATGTGCTTAGTTTGATTATTGCATTAAAAACAAGCATCAATGTCTTCATTTTATTTGTCACATTATAATTAGTACTACTATTTTTTAATTTAGGAAAATGATTGATAGCAAGTAAGAGAAAAAAGGAGAAAGAAAAAAAAAGAAAAGCAAGACAAAGAAAGAATGTTGAAGATTTATGAAATAAATAAGAAAATTCTAAACTATTACCTCTTTCTTATGACTAGATGGGATGAATTATTTCAAGTCAAATACGCTTGTGAAACTAAATCAAGAAAAAACAACTTACTTAACCAAAAACAAACACACCATTCATTAAATAATTTACTGGTACATACCTGTTTCAACACTTAGTCACGAAATCTCAACAAATTAAATGTTTTTTTAACACTTTGTCACATCTTTGTGTAAGACCATGATTTTTTAAGACTATGATCTTTAAACCATGATTTTGTATCTAGGACTCAAATAATCTTTCTGTAATTTAATATTATAATTAAGTTAAAAAAATTCATGTACCGTAAGTTGTTCTTATTATTCGTTGTTACAGAATTTCTCATTAATGTTTTTTTGAGATAGTGAGAAGATATTTATAACCTACATGTTTCAAGTTCGGTACAGATTTCTATGAGTAATCAGGGAAAGTTTTCTTCCTTCTTGCTTCTGCTTCTTATTTATTTTTCTCCAGTTGTTTTCTTCAATTATGAAATCAACTTAACTAAAACACTTAACTAAACTTTAGCTCGTGTAACCAGTTTAAGTAAATTATTATGAATAAACTAAAATACAATTTTTTTAAGTTGGTGGATGGTGGGATACATTCTGTGAGTAATGAAATGTATTTTTGTGATGGGGAAAAATATTATTCACATAATTTTTTCACAATTGTGATTTGATATCATTAATTTCAAAGATCCTTACAGACATTGAATATTAAAGTCTACAAAAGTCTTTATGGGTAAAACGAGAAAAGAAAAATGTATAATGTAAAGAAGTACTTTCAATAAAAGCCGTTTCGTCGTAAAGCATATTTTGTTTTCTACACGTGACTGATAAAATTTATTTTTTTATGCCCTGTAAATAAAATACTTTGCTTAAAAAACTCATTTATTAGGCTAAGATTTTTTGTTCGTCAATTTAAAAAAAAATATTTTGTGAGAAAAGTTTACGCTGTCATATCTGAGGCAAAATATTTTATTTTATGTAAAATGATACACGATGTTTAAAACCTTGCTCAATTAAAAAAAATAATAGTTGAAAACTATAATAGGTAAAATTTTATTACTTAACAGTCAACACAAGTAATTTCATTAGGGGAGCAAATTTTTAACTTTTGGCCTAAAAAATATGTATACATATAAAAATGTATATGGAAAAATATAAACCAAAGTTTTCCACACTTAATGATGGAACTACCCACTGACAGGTATATCGGGAAAGAGGATACATATAATGCAAAGAATACTTATACTATAACACGGAACTAAAATTTCAGTCTTATTCTGACAATTTCTTAGAACGAAAAACTACCGTTTTGAGGATTAAGGTAAGCCTTCGCAAAATGGTTGGTAGTCGAAAAAAAAGCAACCCAGATCGGTTTTTAAATCATAACGCTCCAGAAAATTATTCCTCAAAGTTAAAGAGTGATAAAACGCTTTCGATCCGTCCATCTAAAGATCCAGAGATAAAAACACCATTCCAGAAGTGATAGTGTGAGCACATAAAAGTTGGCGGTAATTCCGTTCATCTCTTCTTTTCCATTATCTCTCCTTTTCTTGAGTGTCCTATCTCCAGGGATTTTTGCAACTCACGACCATGGTTAAGGACTCTCGGGAGAAGAATGATCAAATGCCTTCTGCTTCTGGTCGCCGTATTTGTTCCAAAAGTTGAAAATATTCACAAGCTTTTATCGTCTTTTTGTGATAAAGATATGTCTCGATCAGACTTTTTCCTTGATATATTTGTATTTGCCGTAAAGCAGAAAAAGAAACCTTCTTTTTGAAAAATATATATCTTGGTACAATAGCATTAATAATTGATTAAAATACACATAACCCTGCGAATAAAATAACAGAGATTTAGAAAATTTAAAGTTAAATATTTTTAGAAATTTGTGAAAAAAAGAGAGGGGGCAGGTATTTAAAGATTTTTTGTAAAAAAAAAAAGATACACAAAGGTACTAAAAGTGCAAAAGCTTTGATTAAGGTAGAGCGCGCGTCTCGAACTTTATATTAAGCGGACACCTTTCATTAGACAATATTCAATGAGGACCCATGTCATCAGAGTGACTAGGTACTCATAACAAATTAAAATTTTCGAAGCTTGAGAAATCTGCAAAATCATCCTAAATTTGATTGTGCGGGTAGGGAGAGGGAAGGCTGCTTTTAACTTACTACTTAAGTGCCCAAGGGGTTCACCAACTTCGTTCGGGTTTTGAAAATGGTTTTTGTAGGAAAAAAGGTCAGGAGCCAATGATGTAGAGAATGAACAAATTACTTAATAAACGTGTAAGTGATTAAATAAATTTATACATGAGATAAACTAAATATTGCACTTTACCTTGCCCACCTGACAAATTATATTAAACAGTTTAAATTCAAACGCACATAATATTAATTAAATAAGTACTGCCCATTATATCAGTAAAGCTCAACTAATATTTAATATGTTAATTATGTAACTTTGTCATTTTTAAACAAAAAACTTATTTTAGGTAAACCACAAAATATTACAACATGTGTACCTATTTTAGAAAATGTATCGTAATATTTTAAACCTTGATCTTTAAAGCAATTATTTTCATTTCTGAAATCAAATATATGCATACATAGTTTAAATATGAATAGATAGTTCGCGCTTTAAACTGTGAATTTTTTTTATTATTTTACTTTACCACACATTTCCCTACTTTAAAAGATAGTAGTTTTAACACTATCAACACAGGAACTCTAAATTGTAAACCTACCCTTTTAAGCAAAATATGTAGCTTAAATGTCAAAAATGTCTCTGTCATATTCAAATATTTGATTTAGATAAATTAAATATGTATGTCAGAATTCATGTATTTCTTTGGGAAATATCATTAGCTTAAAACGCACTACCCACTCAGAGAAAACATGGGTTGTGCATTTCCCTTTTGTAAGTGTAAACAACAAAGACAAACAAGACAGCTAATGAAGATGCTTTTGCATCGGGATCCTTTCATTCCTTGCCATCATTAGCTTAACTGAATTCGGAAGAATTCTGAAATTGATATTTTTTCCAAGAGCCGAAAGAAAAACAAAACAATCGGACAAAACTTTCTATTCTGCTGAATCATGGAACTTGTTGAAAAAATTTAGTTATTTCCTTTCACATTCAAAATTCTACCCATGTGTGTTTGGCATTTTGAATACACACAGGAGCAATTTAAAAGCAGAAAATATTTCAAAAAGTGCTTTCAAGCATTTATTGAAAAATATTTTTGTAGTAAATTAATGATTTTGTTTTACAAATGTATCACTTTTATCCGTACTTCAAAACAAGACTTATAATCTTTGAATTTCTTCTTGTAGAATTAAAATTTTATATTGATAATCTGTCCTTATGAAGATAATTTTTCGTAATTTACCAGTCACTGTTTTACATAAGCCAGAATCTTCTAGAAACTAAATAATGTTGTAGATTTCAACTGTAGTGGAATTAATATCTCATATATATTAATAAAAGTTTTGGTTTGAAAATCAAAACAAATCATCTCAAACTCATTCTTTCGCAAGAAAACACGTACACTTTAAGTTAAGTGTTATTTAAGTGTGATTAAGTCATATCTATATCGGACTTACTTTATTGTTTAGAGATGCTATTTCGATTTTAATAATAACATTTCCTATTAGTTGAAACCAAAAATTAAGAGTAGTTTCAAGATCTACACAATCTTTCAATAATTTGGTATCAAAATACACCTTTTAGTGTTGTTGTTTTCTAAAAATATATATTTATTATTGAAAATATATTCTTTTGTAGGTATAATGTTAAAGATTTTTGAGTGATTTAAAATGATATCCTTAAAATTGCTAAATCAAATGAACTTTACCATATGTGCTTTTTTTCCAAAGCTTTTACATCAAATTGTGTTTTTAACAAATCAGTCTTTAAGTTCGGGTTGTATATTTGCTTTAATTGTCTTCATAGGCGAAAGAAAAAAAGGCGCAAATCGAACTATAGTCAAAAATGGCTGTAAAGAGGAGGGAGTCTGATTTACACGCTTTTCCTATCTCAAATCCCTTATTTTCCTTTTTTTTAAATATATATAACTATATATATATATATAATATATATATATATATATATATTATATATATATATATATATATTATATATAATATATATATATATATATAATATATATATATATAAAACTATTTTATTTATTTTAAACTTTTTAGAGGTATATTGAGTATATGCATTAGGCCTTTTTTCTCGCTTTTTTTTCTGGTTTTTCTTTTGCCTTTTTTCTTTTTCTGGAACTGTACATTGAAAAGTACGCTTTGTGGCTAATAGTTGACAAAGAAAAATCAATATAATAAACACATTGTTTATGACTAAAAACATAAGCAAATGGATCTGTCATTTCAAAAACAGAAAAGAAAACGCTGATTATTAACAGTAAGCAGTAAGAAAAACATTCATTTGAAAGCGGTTTCGCTTAGCGAAAGCAAAAGATGAATGCTTGGCACAACTAATCAAAGCTGACTGATCTAACAAAACTGACTTTCGCACTAGGCATAATTGAATGAAGCAATATTTACCATCGTCATTCCCTTGATAAATTAGCATCTCAACTAAATGAAAAGCTCGTTCATTTATCAATGTCATTTAAACTGCTTCCTGACATTTCATTCCGATTGTGTCACTGACCATTGCGAGTGACCACTCAATTTAAAGCTTTTCAGAGATGACCTGACTGTTCAGCATTTGCGCCGGACAGCGTCCTTTGTCTCAAGTTCTTTGATTCATATTCAGGCTTTGCATTTCATATTTGCAAAGCTAAACGCACTTTGACTGTTTTCTATTGTGCTAAGTTTATGAATACTTGATCCTTTGTGCTTATTATAAAGGATGCATGAGTAGAATTTTTAAAGGAACTTTTTGGTGTCAAGTAGGGACGCACCGATAATTGGCCGCTTACCGATTAATCGGCTGTTGATTAGCAGCCGATTAATCGGCTGAGCTGATTAATGATAAGGTTGATTGTTTTTCTACTACCAATTTTACCATCACTGTTTTTTATCTCTTATACAATTCCAAGTTTAAAAATAGTAAGTAATTTATTTCTGGGAGATTTTTTTTTCCATTTCTCTAGTTTTCACAAAATAATTTCAATGTTTTATCAAATTTCTTAGAACCAATTTTCATATCAGTGTCAATAATTTTATTAACACATTGTTAGTTATGTTAACTTTAAATAAAAATTTATAAAAAAAAAAAGGAGGGGGGATAGTGTGTGGTGAACACTCCGATTTAGGAGTACTTTTAATTCATATATTTTAGTAATTAGTAGCAATTTAATTCAATACTTTTATTCTTTGAAAATTAGAGGTTATCTGAAAGCACTGTGCTAAGGAGAAAACTATCGCCACATGAAAAATGTTGCATCATTGTCTATGTATATTTATTCAAATTAGGAGAATTTATTAAAAAAAAAACTTTAGATCAATTGTGAGGATTATTATTACTGTTAATAAAATTATTCATCATAGTTTTCTAATAAAAGTATACTTTAAAAAATAATATTTGAAAATATTTAAACGGCCGATTAATCGACCCGATTTTGCCGATTCTTAATAATCGGCAAAGTGGCCGATTATGGCCTTTTAATCGGTACTGCCGATTAATCGGTGCATTCCTAGTGTCAATTAAAAACAACAAAATAATTTCAATTATTCTTAAGGCACTTATAACAAGCTTTTGTGGTTAACAACAGTGCTAAACGGTTTGTTTCCGCTAAATATTTGAGTCATTGTAGTAATGCAATAAATCGCGTAACACTTTGACCGTAAAAAAAGTACTTAAGAGTTTAAGTACTTTTTTTGCCACTCGATTGTGCCACTCGATTAAAGAGATAGCTGTTATCAGACATTTATTGACTTAATTAAATTACTATTTACAAAAATACTATGTACAGATATAAAGAAAAAAAATATTGGGACGCATTCTGTTGATGCGGTGGTTACGCTCGAAATGGAGCTTGAGGGGTCGTGATCCCGAAGAAGGATGCAGCTAGTAGCTTCCCATTGGTCAGTGTCTGCATGCACAGCTCGTGGTGTACACGTGATGTACACGTGAATGTGTGAGTGATATTTTTCTTATTGGTTGACGTTAACGTGCACAGCGCGTGGTGTGCATGTGTTGAGAACGTGATACATGGGAAGATATTTTAGGAAACTGATAGGCACTGCAAGAGTATTCCCAAGTAGCAAACTTCGTTTTTTAATGGTTGTAAAATGGTTATTAACGTTGTAACAACCTCTTAAAAACGTTTATAAAACGTTTAAAGGTTATTTGAGTTAGTGATCAGTCTCGTTTCTTATGATGTTTGCTTGGGTTTTTTTTAATTATTTTTTTTTCAGTGTAGCTACAGTGTAGTATAAAAGGGATAATTTTAATCATTTTTTTGTTGTTGTTCGCTGTTTGTTGTTTTTGTTTGTTTCAATCATTTTTTTGTTTGTCATTCATTGTATGGATTTCGTTACATTTTCAGAACCACTTACTGAATTTCTAAGGTAATAAACGCTTATGTCATTCAATTCCAGAAAAACTGCTGTTCATTTATTTATTTTTACATTTTACTTTACCTTAAGGCTTAATTTTCCACAAAAAGTGCTTAAGGATTTAGTCATTAAAATCTTTTTTTTTTTTGACTGAATAATAACATCTGCATGCGTACAAATCATTATATGTATTTGTAATATAATGATCATATAAACGGAGAGAATCGGTATACTTTCCAACTTTGACCGTTGAAAAGATTCTTTTTATATTTGATTTTTGAGTAAAAACCTCGGTCTTGCTCTGCTTTTAATATCTCAAGCTAATACAAAACATGTTGAACAGTTCTTATCTATGTATACATAATGTTTTTTTTTTTTTTTTTTTTTGCAAGAAATTAAGCTACTAAAATTACATTCTACTATATGAAAATTAAAATCCAAAGTTTAAAATTCCGGGAATCGAGTTTTAAAAATGCACAAAAATGTCACGCCCGTGCAAATGGATTGAGCGCAAAGTGATGAACGATTTGATTGAAGTAAAAAAACAACGAAAATAAATCAAATTATGAAACAAACAAAAACAATCACAAAATCACTATTTCAAAGCTACGATGGAGTCTCTTTAACCTTCTCTCTGAAAAAAACTCAGCACACAACAAGAAAACCGTCAGAGAACTGAACGTTTTATATGGACACCAATGAACAAACGTCAAGTCAGCCTTGGAGAGCGGGGCAAAGAGAACGCAATCAATCAAAAGCTTATTTTTTTAATATATTTTTTCTTTATTTCCTTTTTTTCTGCTTCAATTTAATTTTAAGCACAAAACTTATTTTATCGTATTTCATTTGAAGAAGAGTTTACTTTAAGCTATCTGTCGTTTTAGGCAATTTGTCGTTCAAAAAACAAGGTACAAACTTTTCATATTTAAACAACTTGAATGACAAAAAAAGTTATTTACTTTAATTTTTTTAGCAATCAACTTGAAAGAAAAAAGCTGATTGTGGAAAAAATAGTTAAACTACGAATTCTCGCCATTCATACATTACCAACACTTTTTTGTTAATATTTGGCAAAACAATATGGTAAAAGAAAGATATAAGCTATTTTAAGGGATTTATGTTAGACGTATAGGGTTTCTAATAAATATTACACATTAAAATTATATAAAAAAAAGTTATCCAAAATTATTTTCCTGAATCAATATTTGAACACTTAAAAAACCTCAATGTGTGATTAACAGATTATTATTAAAACTCTACACGGAAAACATAGAAACTGTTAGAAAAGTATACACAGAATACGATGTCTTGCAGACACCCTCATCATTTCTTAGCTGTTATTATTTTCTTCTTTAATCATAAAATATTAAGCGAGTAGAAAAGTTTTAGATATCTTTCGAGAAATGTGGGACTGAAAAATCAATATTTTCCCCCTGTACATAATAATCGGCAAAATGTTGAGCTGAAAAAAAAACTAATTTTCCGAAAGATCAATGTTGAGAAACAGATAATGAGAAAATGGATGAAAATCGAGCAGAAGCATTTTTTAAATAGAAACTTCTACATGTATTTCGTATCAAAACCTATTTTCGTGTTGTGGATTAAAAAAATGGCAGTGGAGCTTTTTTGACTGCTATAAGTACAAGCATTAACCTTGGAACCTCTGGTCCTTATACTGACTATTTCAAACCATTTGGCTTATATACTTACGCACATTATATTTGACTGTCGCTTTTCACAGAAACTTGAAAAAATAAATAATAATTCAAAATTAATGTCTCACGTTAGAGAATTTCGTAAATATTTCAGGTACATAGATTTTTCTGGATGTAGCTACTTTCTTTATAAACCAATCATCTAAAACCATTAAACTAGAGCTCAAAACAAATTAATTTATCTTAAAAATGTCTGAAACGAGGTTAAGCACTTTCGTTCGTCCATTTTAGGACTTTTTAATAATATTTTACAAATTAAACTTCAACTACACTACATACGTTAAAAATAGCATTACTTTCAGGAAGCTTCTTAATAACAGAACATGCCAAAAAAGCTTTTAACAAGAAGATCCGTCCAGATCTAAACGAGCCTACTTTACCGAGTACCAACATCGACTTTCTCAAATATTAATACCCTTTTAATTAGCTAAGACTGCAGATTACGTCAATCATAACTTTTTAGCACTGATTTCTAAAAAAAAATATGCGTATCTTACCTAAGATAAAAGATACGCAAAAAATAAACGAAGAAATAAAGTAGTACGAAAAAATGGGTAGAGTACGATTTAAAAAATGCAGCTAATATATTTATTTCATTAAGAAAAATCGTTAATTATTTTTCAAAATAATACTAATAATGATAATAATAAAATAAAAAAAGTAAGCAAAAATGAAAAGAAATAAATAAAAATTAATTGGCGCGGACCGCTTTCTTTATTGAAAAAATATAGCGAGAAGGAAGTCAAAGGCTTTAAAATTATCAGAGTAGGAGTCTGTCATTTTTCGGAAACTTCTCGTCTGCCATGGTTGCGGAGTAAAAATCGACAGCTCTAAAATTCTAAGAGTAGGAGTCGTTAAGGTTACAGTGGACACAATTGTTTTTTCAATTATTGATATATCTATATAAAGCGTTGTGTGCTTGTATATTTACTACATCTAGAAGCATAAAAAATTGGTGCAAACACAATAAATCCTTTTTTTTTAATTTAAAATTAAAAAAAAATCAAAATGCTCCATGCTTCAAAAATAGGTTTTCCAACTTTGAATTTAAAATTATTAGGCATGACTGCTTAAATTTATGCATTACATGCAAGATTTTATGAGATAGTTTATAAAAGAGGGCTTTTTTATGCTTTTAGATGTAGTAAATATACAAGCACACAAAGTTTTAGACATGTATATCAATAATTGAAAAAAATATATGTCCACTGCCGCCTTATTTTTTTAACGAGTCTACATTTCTGCCATTTCTTTGGAGTCGGAGACTATGGTTCGGAGTCGTAATTGGAGTCATTAATCAAGAGTCGGAGTCGCAGGCTCTAAAACTCAAAAAGTAGGAGTCAGTCATATTCTCTCCAAGGTTGTATTCCTGCCATGACTGCGAAGACGGAATCAATTAGTCGGAGCCGGATTCGAGACTTTGCAGTTGTTTTGTAAGCAATATATTTTTTCCTGACTATATTAATACTTTAATGTATGTTTGAGCATTGTTCTGTCAAAATAACTAAACAATCCTATTAAAATTTATGTATTTACAGCTGCGAGCTAAACCCATGATAGTGAGAACTAATAACCAAATTTTTTTCAAAACTGGCTACGCACTGGCCATTCTGCCTAAATCGTCCAATTTTGGAGCACCTCTTTTTGTGGTCAATAGGTTGATCGGAAGCCAAAATATTTGAACACTAAGCAGCGTTAAAATACCCCTTCTTAAAACATTAAAGACACGCATTTCGGGATTGAAAGGTCCCCTTTTTCAGTGCAAAAGGTGTTAAAGCTTAGGGATAGAAACATATATTTGACGCTTAACATTTTAAAGTATATCCGAACAACTGCTTCACAGTTTATTTTTATATACGTCCAGTGCGTAGATTATTATGGTTTTTAACACTTCAGAAAACAATTAACTCCACTTACAGTCCATACATTTAATCAGAATGCTCAACAATTTTCATACCTTTTTTTCCTTATATCTTATTTCTTCGAAAAGATATTCACTAAAAAATATCTACAACACCTAGAAACTGCTAAAACTTATGCAAAAAAATTTCCCCCACTCTTACGTCGTATTTCATAATCAATTCATTTTATTTCCACGTTTTATCGCTAAATTCAGCAAATAGAAAGACTAACCCCGCAACCACTTAATCGTTTTAGCGATAAAATCAATATACTTTTCAAAGCAAAGTTAAATTTAATCTACACCTTACAAGTGATTTAACTCCGTGTTCTATGCAAGGAAAGCTAATCGGGTTTGCTCCAATGATCTTTTTTATTTTCAAATCTAAAGTTAATGGGATATGAGCTCAAAAATTTTGGTGTATAGCGAAATTTCATTAAAATGATTTAAAGACAGATGTTTTATTTCAGACGAAGAGCATAAATTCATTACAGTCAATAAATACCTATTTTTTTCCGAATAATGAAAAACTCGAGCTATGTTCTTTAGTTTTAAATTCATTCTTATCCATTGTCTTCCAAAAAAGATAACTGAGTTAAAATTTCAAACTTCATTTCGAAACGGGGTTTCTTGCATTATGTCGGTAAAAACATAATGATAAAACAAATAATAAAATATTTTACATTTTACCCTAATGAGAATACTTACAGATAAATCACACAGCAAGATGGTGATGATATAATGTAATACCCCACATTATACTAATAACAAGAAAGTCAGGAACTTAATATACACAAAAAAGCAGATACCTTTGTGCTGAACTGCAAAAAATACACATGTTTAAAAAATACGAATTTGAAAGGAACATTACACAATGCACAAACGATTTTTTGTGTTTACTAAGAATTGAATCGGTTCTTGTAACCGAAAATATGTTAAGCCAGTGTTTTATTGTCCATTTTGTGCTTTAAATGCTGTTATTTTATTAGATGAATTGTTTTAAAGATACATTGATACAGATGTTTCCCAATTCGGTAATGAAAAAGTTTTCTATAAAGAGTGCTTCAGTTTTAAAAGCAAATATTTTAAAAATTGAACCAATAATGCAGAAAAAGACCTACTACCCCAATAGTGGATATGAGTTGTAGTGTAAATTACATTCTGTTTGTGTTTGTATTCTGTGTCACATAAATATTGCTTCCGGGATTATCAAAAAGTAGATTTCAAATTTTTTTTGAGCTTCATTCAAAATTTATCATTCAAGAGCCGTGATTACTTTTAAAAAAAAATTCAAACGTATAAAAAGTAAAAAACTTTCTCATACTGATTTTTAACTTTCTTTTTCTTTAAAAAGATGTGTGAGGTATATTTGTGTTTCAGAGTATATTCATGGACTGATATGAATCAAGTTGAATGTAACTAGTATAGAATAGCCATTTAACTGCCCAAATAAAATATAAAAGTATTAAATTTCAGTTTAATTATTCTGTAATACATATTTTTAACACCATAAAAATTTTGACTTGTTGTGTAAGTCATGCATGAAATGAGTTGATCATAATACAAAATTATTTTCCTTTTTGAAAAAGCATTGAAAAGTTACATTTAACGCTTCAAAATCTTATCTACACTTGGAGACCCTTTAAATAAAGAAATATACTGTGCTTCAAAAATATAAATGTACAAAAGTTTTAGAAAGTCTTCCTATTGTATGCGAAAATAAACCACACTATCTAAAGCAAAATAATTCCAGAATTGAAGTACCGTCGTTGAGCAAGAATAAACCTAATTCATTATGCACACAATGAAGAACAAAGAGAAAATTATGTTTTATCTTTTCTCTAACTGCAAGAAATCTTCTTTAATGTGAATAAATCACTTTCAGCAAAATATTTATCTGCGCCAAAAAAACGAGGTTACAAGACAAAACTGGGAGCACAGGAAATGGTTCGGGAGAGAAAGCTCACAATGTTTAAATAACGTAAATTTGCTTTGCATTTGGGCGCATAACAGAGGAGGAATTTAGCAGTCTGCAGTTCATCCGCAAAGTTATTACTATTCTAGTTTGCCCTGAAACATTTTGTTTGCTTGTAAAAATGTTACTTTTGGAAACTTTTGCTTTTGAATGACTTCATTAAACATTGTATTAAACGAGGACACTGCACTTGTTTGCTCACTGCATGTGATGATTTTCATTTTCTAAGATTGCAAACAAGAAGGCAAAAATAATTGTAACCAGACCTTTACCGAACACTTATCCTTTATATTATTTATATATGAGCTATTAAATGTTGTTTTTAATTTCTTTTTCATATGAAGAAATTTATTTAACTTAAACTAATATTTTATTTCTTCTGTTTTTTTTAATCTCGCTTTGAATAAACAATAGTGATTTTATCGTTGCTCAACCCATTTCTTCTCACAAAAAATTTCTTATCTATCTTTCTACCGAGAGAGACCTGCAGGCGAGATAGCTTAAGTCATACTTCTGTTCTTTAATACAACGGCAGTATTAATTTGTTAATATTGACATTTCTGTGACTTAATTTTTTCCTGTATTATTTTTAGTACTTGGTAGCTACTAGTCACTAGTGTGAGTCAAAAGTCTTGGAATAAATTCCTTTAAGGGGATATCACTCATAGAAATATTCGTTCATTCCAACGCAACGCCCAAATCAACCACAACTTTAACTTTTCAAGCAACTACACTGCAAAAAATAAGATGTTTTTACAGTGCAATATTGACAACAGAGGTTTCAGTTTAAAACTGTAAAAGCACAGTAATAAACTGTAAAACTAGCTGTTTTACAGTTTATCATTGTAAAACTAGGAATTTTACAGTTTATTGCTGTAAACTTAGCAATATAACTATAAAATTAGCTGTATTACACTGTAAAAACAATAGCATTATACTGGCAGCAGAGGTTCCAGTCAAAGCTGTTAACGCGCACAACAATAAAAGGTAAAACTAGCAATTTTAGTTTATTACTGTAAACTAGCAATTTTACTGTATACTACTGAAAAATTAGCAATTTTACAGTTTATTACTGTAAAATTGGCTGTATTACACTGTAAAAATAACATCTATTTTTTAAAGCGTACCTGTCGGAATAAGCATCGCAAACCTATGTTCTCTGGCCGAGGTTGACTGGAGAATAACAGTTGCAGTTGTGAACTGTACGTTGGATTGATCGAATTTTCCCTTTGTGTGATAACTCTTTTAGTAATGCACTGTTAGCTATAGAAACTTTACATTCACAGAACAGATTATTATGTTCTACCGTCGTAAGTATTCTTTCAGCCAGCTCTTCCATACAACAGCAATGATAATATTTGGTATTATGTTATAAAGATAATCATAATCATTGTAAGAGGTAATATGAAAGGCATACTAACCGCACCTTGTTCCAGTGCTGTGGTCTGCCGAAACTTCACCTTTAGTGTGGCATGTGCTTCGCATTTACTTGCCTGTGTTTTAGGACAAGCAATCCTTAATATATTTTCTTTTTTATTTACATTCAGGGCCCTGCTCCACATTGACGTTAGGCAGAAAAATAAGGCAGAAACGTAAAATCGATTAAATAGTGTTTCTATGGAACGTTCTCTGATTTTCGGTTTCTGTCTTCGGTTTCGGTCGTGTTTTCTGCTGATGTGGAGCAGGGCCTTCAGAGCTTTACGCTCATGAGCACTCGTTAACAGAGCATAACGAAAATAGCATACGTTAAATATTGATTAACTTTGCATTCAGCCTAGAACTAATCAAAGCAATTGAATGAACTTGTCTCTTTGTTTTAAATCATTGAATTTGTACCACAAAGTCAGATTAAAGTGAATAACATTATCAGTACTAGGCAGGACAGCGTTAGTACAATTTTCTGATGTATAAAAAGGTGAGGACTCGTACGCTTATAACATCGATAAATAATCATTAAAAACATTTGAATAAATAATTACGTTGCTATGCTGCAATGCAGAATTATATTTACCATACAGGGCAGTAATAACCTGAAACTTACTTTTTTAGACTCAAGTAAAGTCTAGCACTGAGGTACAGAAATTATCATTCTCATAATCAACAAAATGTTTTTCAAACTATAAATATTTTCGTTATCTGCAAGTTCAATGGCTTAATGACCGATTGGCAATGTTACAAATAATATTAGTTGCTCAGTTGATTTTGAAAACAAAAGCTCTTATTGAGAAACGATTTGTAAAATACACTGAACAATCTCCTATGAAAGTATTTTCGTACTTTATTTTATAAGCTCCAAGCATAACATTCATCAAAACCATTAGCATGCTTTTTATCCGAAATAACCACCAACAAAATATCATCCCTTACACATCTGGAAGGAAAGTTCAAGAATAAACCAGAACAAAGAGAATAGTTCTGGAAATAAAACTCCCATGCAATCGCTATTACCTTAGTTACAGGTACGAATTGTGAGCCCCATAAAACGCCGGTGCATGCGATTCCTCCGTTAAGTTCGATAGTACTTGCAGAGATCCATTATTCCTTTGCTTCTTATAAAGCAAAGTACTTACATTTCCTCTTTTCTCTACCTTTATTTCGCTACTTTTGTTATTCTTGCTTTCTCATAAACTAGTAATAGTTCCATAGGTATGGGGGTTTCTTTTGTCCATTCATCACCGAGTGTGGTAAAAATCTTGAGTTCAAACTCTTCAGAAATTATTATTTTTAAGATAAGTATTATATTTTACAAGCATCATTTTTTAGAGAGAAATTGTACTTATATCTTAACAAATATCGTCGTAATATCGTCGTTTATTGAATTTTGTTTCAAACAATAAGTTAAGAAAAATAAGAAGTAAAACTACTATACTATGCATGAGATCAGCTTTTATATTGTTTTAAAATGTGCATTTATGTTGAGTAAGTAAATATTGATAAATGTACTTTTCCATTTTCAAAAATAGTTACTTTCTAATGATCACCACCAATCAATTTCTGAACGTTAGTCTTGTTTTGATCGTTAGTAAACTAGATTTGGGTCATTTTTTACTTTTAAGCTATTTCACACATTTTTCACAAGTTTTTTTTTCTTACGCTATTTTTTCCGTATCAAGCTTTATTTTAACAATTATTTTTAATGTTACAGAAGTTGAACTGTAGTATTATTTGTTTTATGAAATATTTATACAATACAGAAATGTATTAATTTTTATTCATTTATGTGCATTTTTAAAGATATTTTTTCGTTTCTGCATATAACACATATATGTATGTAATTATATTTTTTTATAAAATCAACTATCAGAAAACAATTTTTAATATAAAAATAAAATCTTCAAAGCATTAGGTGTTAAAAGGATTAAAAATAGGGATTTTTCCACTTTTTTATTTATTTGTTTTATCATAATAATCGTAAATTCTATATTGAACACTGCATTTTCAACGCATTTCCCTTAAGAAGTGATTAAGAAGTCAAGAAAAAAAGGTCTTAAAAACGTTTTATCTTTTCCGAACAAGGATGCTTTAAATAAATTGAACAAAATATATTTATGAGTTAAAATACCACTAAGAGAAATCTCTGAAACCTTTTATTGCCTAAGATTACATTAATTTAAATTACTCTTGCACTTTCCAAAATTGTTTTACTGTTAGTAAACTATTTAAAACTACTTTTTTAATTTATTAATTGCCACTGCGATTCTTACTTTAAAATTCCAATACCAGCACTAATATAACCTATGTATTGTCAGTCCTGATTTTTTCAACCATTTGAATTTCAAGTTTTTAAACCTTTGTTAGGTCTGAATAATACCTAAAAAAATTGATGGGATTGATGAAAAATAAGAAGCGAGAAAGAACGAAAAAAAGGAAGGAAAAAAATAAACAAAAGTTTTTCGTACATTAATTAAACGAAGTTTTCAATAAAAATATTCAACAGTTTAAATTACTAAAAACCAAAAGCATTGCAAAGAATTAACAGTTAGATGTTCAAATCAATTTTCAAGCTTCCATTTAAAATTTGAAACGTTTAGTAACATAAAAAGATTAATTCTCTCAATATATATTTTGACAAGAGAAGAAGATCTATAATATCTTACTTGTCCTAGAACCTGGAAAAACTAATATTATCAATTACTCTTTCCCAAGCTTTTTTTTTCCTCCGTTCTTTTTTGCCCTTACTTTTTAAACTAGATTGACTTTCTATTAGAAAAAAAACTTCAACCATAACTAAGACACGTACACCAATAAGGAAATTTTTCGAAAGTATTAGAAAAAATCCATACCTTTTAAAGTCCATTAACATGTCTGAACTTGAAAATGAAGTTTTTACGAATCAAATACTTCCTTGTATTTATAGTGTATACAACAGTGCTGATGAAAGTGCAAATACATAAAAAAGGCATCTGTAAAATACGGTGAAAATTTTTTGCTGATAGCTAAAAATGCGATAACTTTTACATTCCTTAGACTCAATTCATGAAGATCTATCTTTCAAATGAATCTGTAATAGGAATTATGAAAAAAAAAAAAAAACAGATAGGATAATATTACAACAATTCTTATTACAAACTTTAGAAAATATATTTTCTGAAAATCACTACGTATGATTAAGGGGACCTTTTTGCCGTTAATTTTTACGGAATTACTTGATGTTAATTTAAAATATGAATTTGTACCACTTAGAATGCTGGATTTTTTTTTCTTATGTCTTGCATCTTACTCATAGTCATTGTTAGTTTAAAACGGATAGAGCCATTTTGCAGTGTTTTCCTGTTTTATTTTTTAGAAGAGAAATTTCCTTTCAGTAAGGCGTAGTCTCCACACTGCAGAAAATGAACTGTTGTTTTTACATTATAATACTGCCAGCCGAGGTTCCAATTTAAAACTGCAAAATGCACGGTAATAAACTGTAAAACTAGCAATTTTACAGTTTCTTACTATACTAGAATGCAACTTAACTTGAATCTGAACGTCACTACAGGCGGAGCCAATAAGATCTCACGAGCAGTCAGCGATCTCCTCTAATTCTTAGTAGGCTGTGACGTTTTATCTATCTCATTTTTCATAGGCTAACGTCACGCAAACGTCACGATGTTGTTGTCAAGAAAGGTTGCAGTGTAGTATATAAAGGTAGAAATTTTACAGTTTATTGCCGTAAAATTTAGCTGTATTACAATGTAAAAACAACAGTATAATACTGACAGCAGAGGTTCCAGTTTAAAACTGTATAATGCACGGTAATAAACTGTAAAATTAGAAACTTTGCAGTTTATTACTGAAAAATTAACAATTGTTACAGTTAATTACTGTAAAATTAGCAAATTTTAAAGTTAATTACTGTAAAATTAGCAATTTTTAAAGTTTATTACTGTAAAATTAGCTGTATTACACTGCAAAACCATCATTCATTTTTTACAATGCATATATATCGTGTGTGTATGTGTGTTTTTTTTTTCTTTTTTTGTGATACTTTACTCTTATTTAAACTACTACTCAAAATTGTATCAAAATTGCAAGCTTTAGTTCCTCTTCACCAACTTTTATCTCAAATCTTTTCTTTTATCGGAAACATTTATATACTTTTCAATTACGAAGCCATACATTACACGGAAACTCATTTTTATGCTGAAACCATCATTAAATAAAAGTCTAAAGAAACACCATTATTACCCATCATCATCATCATCATAATCATTTTCCAGTTCTAATTACTCAACTGTCAACACAAAGTATCCTTATATTGCTTTATTATACAAAAAACTCACGTAATAACCTGAAAGGAAATAATACATATTGACATTCTTTACGGAAGCATGTTTATTGTATCAATATTTATCTTAGTGATACTCGCAAATGCATTACATTATTTTTTAATAGAAATGTTTCTATAACATCGTTATAATAATCATTTCACTTAACTTCAATACCGTAATTAAATTTCTGCTGTACAGGATTTCACAAATATATGTAACATAAAAATATGTATTTTACTCCAAGGGAAAAAATATTATTAAAAAATTTTTAAATTTTTTTACCACCGATTAAAAAGTCGTTATGAGTGAATCAGCACATGATTAACAATGTTATGCAAACAGTTTAAACTAGATATAATGCACTTAAAATTAGACAGATTCTTAAGCTCTGTACAAGCGTATTTCACCTATTGAAGATAGGAAACGCGGTTAAAAATTTTAATACGTATTTTAACACAACATAGTGTTAACGTAAAGATTTACGTAAAGAAGTACGGGTCTTTTAAACAATGCCTTTGATAGTTTTGCTGCGTAAAATTCCAAACATTCTATTTGTATAGGTTCTGAAACAAAATAGTACACTGCTCTTCGTTCTTTGCCAGTTTCCATTTGATAATCAGAAAATCAATTTGCTATGGAATTGGCCACTATAATAATATCTACTTGTGACTTCAATGCTCGAAAATAAGTACCTATTCTTAAAACTGCGTCAAAAACCTTTAGGAACCGTGCGGTACACATGTTGTACCATAAATCTTTTTCTTTAGAGGACGGGGTTAAAATTTTCACTCGAACCGTTTGGAGCCGGGAATTTTTTCAAGGTTTCATACGTCTGGTACGACAGTTTATACCTTCTCTTTTCAATGGAAAAGAAATCTGTGGTTCAACTGTCGTACTACCTGGGTCGAAAAAAAAGTCCTATATGAACAGCCCGGATGCAAAAGATTAAACCCCTTAAAAAAAAATGTTAGAATTTTTTTAGTTATTTATTTGATTTTTTCGTTATTATACGAAATGTCAACTTCTAAATGTTTTAAATAAGTCAATTCTCAAACACGAATTTAACCTCTCTAAAAATGCCAAAGAGCATTTTTACGGGAGATATCTCAGCCAGAACTATAGTGGTCCACAATGTAAAAAAATAACGTTGGTTTTACACTATAATATAGCTAATTTTATAGTAATAAACTGTAAAAATTACTACAGTTGCTACTTTTACGTTACTGAACTGTAATATTGCAATTTTACAGTAATAAGCTGTAAAATTGCTAATTCAACAGTTTATTACCGTGCATTCTACAGTACAAACTGGAACCTCTGCTGAGAATTCTACTGTTATTTTTACAGAATAATACTGCTAAATTTTACGGCAATAAACTAAAATTTCTCACTTTACAGTAAGAAACTGTAAAAATGATAGTTTTAGTTTATTGCTGTGTTTTTTGCAGTTATAAATTGGAATCTCGTCTGCCAGTATTATACTGTAAAAACAACAGTTCATTTTTCGTAGTGTAGTTTGGTGAAGTAAGAATATCTTAAACTCTTTTCATTCAGCCATTATCAATTTCTTTTTAGAAATTTTAACTTTAGAAGGGCAGGTAACTTATGTAGTAGGTATCACATCATCTTATTTCTTGAAGTACCCCATATAGTATACGATAAAAGGAAGCTCAGAAAATTTTAGCTGTGCAAAGCCATTTACGTTATAATTTACTTCCTCAAGGTCTGTCAGATGACAGAAAGCCTTTGAATTACTGTCTTACCACATTGAGTTATCACATACACAAAAGTAATCTGATACATTAAATGCAAGAAATTGAACAAGCATACCATATTCATGCAATACACCATCATCTCAGTAATACCATCCAGAGACTACAGTTTTGTCCTCATTAGGGCTCATCAGTCGGGCTTAGGCAGTAATCAATCTGGCTGCAGAAATCATCTGATAGAAGCAAAGAGTGCTAAATAAACTGGTAGCTAATGTAAAATTGGAACATGAGTGAGAGACCGAAGCAGTGTGACAGTTAAACTAATAATTTGAAGATGAAGTTTAAGTATTAACATACACACATGCTGAAAAACTTCTCTCGTACTTTATGCAATTCATGACATTAGCATTGCTTAGCACCCTTAAATGAGTAAAGAACGTTATAGAAAGGAAATATGAGGCTTTTTACGCACCATATAGTTTTCTTTTATTTACCTAGAGAATACTAGTGATTTCAGTTATTTAGGAAAATTGAAAGAAAAAAAACATAAATGCTTGTTGAGGAAAATTAGTTCATAGATCTGTCTTACAGAACGTTCAAAATTTATCTTTGAATCTTATTGAATGATAAGTGAAATTGTCATTACTTTTTTCGAGTTCGAATTTAACATCTTTCAACTACTGCATTGAAATACATACTGATTCATTTCAAAAATATTTTTTTCGGTTGCTATAATTTTCTTTGCATATAACTCTCAGTACAATTACAAATTAGCCGACAGAGTGGTGTAGTTGTTAAGACGCTGGCCTCTCAAGCCAAAGGCTCGGGATCAAACCCGACTCCAGTCGACGGAATTTCATGATGCAGAAAATCGACAGCGTCCATGTCGTGTGATTATGCGGCATGTAAAAGATTCCTCGAGTACTTATTTGGCATATAGTATCTCTTGGCAAATTTAAACTTCTAGTGCAGTTTCGCCTCGAACAGAGCCCATGTACCCCCATCTAGTGGGGAAATTGGGCGTTAAAGTTCTCGTGGCAATGGCACTATACCGATGGTGGTGTCACATGAAAGAGTTGGTGCCTGTCTCGGGGAATGCACCAAGTCTGCAAATGGCAAGAAGCCATACAAGCAGCCCCATTTGAAACAAACAAACAATTACAAATTATTTTTGTTGCATTGTAGAGTTTCTGATTAAAGGATTAATCGTACATTCACATTACTAAAGCAGTTACCAAGCACAGCCCCCAGCTGCACCAGAAATATACCTTGATTCAATTATTTGTATTCTGATTTAATAGTTCACGTATTAGTTATTATTCTCTTAAACTGGAAACTACTTTCATAAGATGATTTAATACTTAAAACATACTTTATCCAATAAGCTGAAAATCTAATTAATGGTGATGTTTTCAATTTCGCAATTTCAAGGATGGTCTATTTCGCCTCTTATCTCGCTTTGCTATTACAAATATACAAGTACAATAAAAGTAAGTTTAGCATGTATTAATAACATACTTGAACATTCTAATAGTACACAATTTGCTTCTAGAATTTTTTTATAAGACATATTTTAATGACTTAGACATTCAAGATGTACTCAGAAAAAAATTATATTTCTAAAGCGTAGGTGTGGTTTAATATCGCAATAAAAAACTTATTGATAACGTTGCTCACAAACTAAATTATTGAAAAGAAATCGGCTCTTGCGCTCAATTTATCTTTAATTAAAAGACGTGGAAAATGTTTTCAGAAATTCTTAGCTTTCTTAATTATTTGCAATATTATTTCAATTTTAATGCACAAAATTAATTAATATTTTTCATCAGTGAAACATATTTGAAAACAGACGATATTGTGCTGAAACATTTTTTGAACTCTGCGTTTTCATCTTATTACAGTAGATTTTAGCAAATTTGATACCGGAAACTAGAGAGGTTTGATCAATTTTTAACAAATACAATTCTCTACATTTTACTAAACATTACTTACAAATTTATATAATTTTTTTCTTCATAATGTCGAGCAACTTCTTATGCTATTATTTTTATTTATTTTATTTATTTGTCCTTTATTACTAATTTCTCAAAAGTGTCAAAAGATGATTAAACCTCCCCACTTAAGGGCGGTTTGCCCTACAGAGATTAAAAGTTTAAAAATGATAGTTAATTAACTGCATGTCAAATCAGATACTGTTACACAAATTATAAAAAATTAAGTGTAAACAAGTACCGTAAATAGTTAAATGATTTTTTTTAAATCAATAACAGTAATGATAGTAAGAAATGGCATAGCCGATATTTCATTCTCAACGCCACTCTTTCTGTGCCAATACTGATTCTTTGATGAAGGAGTTTAATCGCATCTGTTTTGGACTCGATTGCAGCATCTTTTTCGGGTAAATAAAACTAATGCAACAGAGCTTCTATGGAAATTCACAAATTTTCATTAATGGATCAGCCAATGTAGTGTAGGAAAATTCATTTAGTTTACCATTTCTCAAAAAACAAATCCAATTTCAGTGGTGGAACAGTCGTTAGGAAGATTTGAAATAATCATTTACGTCACTTGAGATAAGATATTCGTTGAGTTGAGATTCAGTATCTGAAGACCAATCTTAAGTTCTTAAGCCCAAAGTAATCTCAGAAAACGAAATTCATTTAAATCAAAGATCTAATGCCCTGAAAAAGCTTCTCGATAAGCCTATCAGGACTATTACTGATTCACCTTCTCAATTTTGGTTTTCACATTGTCAAGACCATCGTTAGAGTGAAATTTTGCATAGGGATTCGAAGCAAATGGCTGTTTTCCATGAGTATTTTACGATTCCAATGCTAGTTATTTTATGCCAGAATTCCACCAAAGATTTGTGCACTCTAATTTACTCGTACAATTTAATTTAATGCGAACGTTATGCACAAAGGTTTAAATTTCAAGGAAACAGGAGTGCACCTACCGACTGCCGTGGAATGACTGCCACGGTCTTTTCGTAAGCCGGCAGTTGGAGTCGGTGTCCAACTTTATTCAAGACACCAAAACATTACATACAATAAAAATAGAACAAAACAAACAATAGGGTACAACACAAAAACAGCAAGACAAAAAACATACAAAACACAGAGATATGAAAAGATGACTAAACGAAACAAACAGAATAATAAAAAATAAATAAATTTTAAAAAAAGAGGCAAATTCACTAAGTGAATGAAAAGGTGTGCGCAAAAATATTATGGGCTAAGATCACGTGTTGGAAGAAAATTGTCTAAAAGGAGTAGGGGAGAGAAATTTAATCAGAAGATGTCATGCATAACAAATAAAGAGGGATTCAAGTATTTAAGGAAACAGGAGCTAATAGGAAATCGGTTATTATTTTACTGTGCTTTACTGGCAAGCTTATACTTAATCCGCTCTCATCGTTTGAACTAAACCTACAGGCCTTTGTTACGACACATTCAGTGGATGCGTATATATTTTATTACCAAAGAATTTTAAGTTACCTTGCTAATTTAAAAGTTTGTTCTGGGTATTAATTACGCGATCAGTGGACGTGTGTGTGAAGCTTTAAACCATCGAGAGTTGAATTTAATCAAATGATAATGTCGAAATAATTGAAGCTTAACGCAGCACATAGGAATGTTACTTATTGCATTATTGTGGATTATTCGGTAACAAATACGGAAAATAGATAACAAAGATAGACGAAATGTTTCCGTATAGTACAAAAGTGTTGTATTTTTAAAGAAATATAAAACAGTTAGCGTTATTTGGGGTGTTTAGAAATGAAACTCCATAACTATACATGTGAGATTTTTTTAAAACTACGTATATAATGAGAGAATGGCGATTAGGCAAAATTGGAAGGACGATTAGAAAGTTTCATTTGTTTCTAAACAGCTGTCACAGGTAATAAGCTACAAATTATAGCGCACCTTTTGGAAAGTCGAGCTATTACTTTGACAATCTTTACTTCTTCTGAGTTCTATGAAAAACTATACTTGTTGTTTAATAGTATAAAATAGTATAAATAGTTTGTTCAAACCTCATTTAATTTTTCAAAGCTCGAAATGATCTCTCCAGCCCTCAAAACACTATTTACAGGCATTCGTAGTGCAATTACAGCGTTCAGCCCCACCTGTTGGTAATTTTTGTAACTAGTGTTTCATTTTAAAATCGCCATTTGTTTTCGAGACATTCAATGTTGAAATCAGGGAGTCCATTGTTGGACACCCTGTGCGACCTTGGCAGTGTTGGCCTTTTTTGAGGACTTCATTTCTTCAACCATAGAAGTAAAGAATATTTTTTATACTATAGATATAACAGCAACCCCGTTCTCGGTAATCGAACAATACTAAACCTATACCAGGATTGCCTTTTATGTTTAAGTTTTCCTAGTTGCATTCTTCCTTCCATTCCTACGTTGCGTGCCATTAATAAAATATTTCATTTTATGTTTTGTTTTTTTTTTTTTTTTTTTTGCAATTAGTTCACATGTTTTTAAGAGCCTGGACACCAAAGTTTCTTTCGCAGTAGCTTTTATGCCATCCTTCATTTTTTATGGATTTTGAGATCTTATTATCTTATATTTCCTCATTTTCTCCCCCACCTTTTTCCTGTTTTTTACAGCCTCAAATTTCCCGATCGACACCACCGTACACCGACCCATATCTACATATGTATACATCAGTGTCGTCTAAAAACACAAAAAATGACTTTGAAACTTTTTCTAAAACATTTATTTTTTCAAAGTGATAAATAAATCGTTTCCTTCGTATTTTTCTTCCTTCCTTTTTATAGTCTCCCTGATGTACGTCTACTGTTCGGTTAATGGTCTCCGGAGGGACTGGATTAGTGTCGATAGGCACTCTGTTTGTCGTAATCTTCCCGAGTTTAACTGTATGACGTGACAAAGTCCAACGGATGCAGTCTGGAAGCCGATTAGATAATAAAACAAAGTAATCTTTATTACACAAAGCGAGAACGAAATGCTGTATTGATTTCTGTTTGTAGCTGCATTTTCAACTACTGCGAGAAAAGGGGATAATCTTAGTATACCCTTTTTTCGTTACGATTATAAATTACGAGAAACAGAAGTAACTATAAGTAAATTAAGTGAGCAGAATTAGGTATCACATTAGCATAAGATTATTTTTTGTTCAAAATTTATCACTTTGTATTTTTTTTTCCTTTTTTTTCCTTTATGGGTTATAAAAAGTTTTTATTTTTATTGTATAAAAAAGACTTATCAATTCATAATTGTACATAATGTACAATATTTTTTATCAACAACAGACGATAATAATAACACTCATAGTTGTTGACACCATTCTAACTGCATTCGTTCATTTGTACCGATTGCAAGTTTCTTTATTCTACCCATAGTTGCATTCTACTTGCATCTCTTCCTGCATTTGTGCAGTGTTGCACTCCAGAAACATCAACTAAACAGCAGAAGGCTATCAATTTGGTAATATTATATACTTCTAGGTCTGCAGTAAAGCTTCAGCGAAAGAGCAACTGGTAAAGTTTCGTTTGGTTGCTGCTACGTTTGTCCATTTCTATATATTTTTCAGTCATCCAAAATGGTGCTGGGATAGGTAGTTTATCACTTAACGTTTGGTCTACTCACGTCACCAGTCCGAGCACCCTGTTATGTTTCTCTGAGGGTATATGTAATTGATAATCTGTTTAAATCCATTTAAAGTGCAAATCTTGACTAAGTGAAAAAATGTATCGCTGTAGTAAAGGCCTCCTTGACTTTTCACTTTTCCCTCCAGGGTTCCCCGTACCTACCACAACGTGTGGTTTGACCGGTTGGACAGGACCCTGAAGAACGCTTCAATTCTGCAGTTCTGAAAAACGTTCGATGATCCAGATCAGAAGCCGAGCAAACCCCTGGTCCAGTATCCCCATAGGTATCAATTCACTTGTACCACGAGCCATAGCGTGGGGTAAAATGGGTTACTAGTGGCGAAAAATGAGTCATGGTTTAAAGGATTTGATTTCACGATTTATTGAATAGTAGTTTGATACTTTTATTCATTAATGATAAAGCAATCCATATAAATAAAACAAAGAATATACATGTTCATATGTTTAAATGTTTATATATAGTACCTGGCGACCGAGCCCCGCTCGGTCAAAAAAAAAAAAGAGGTTTGCTAAATCGTGTTTTCTTCTAAAGTTCGAAGTACTTATTTAGATAAACTTGAAAAGCATTTTTAAGCAATTGGTTGCAATTACACATTTAAAAAGCCGTACATTATTTAAAAAAACCAACTTTATTTGGACAAGACATCATCATCACCCAGCCACCATTAGTAAAGACGGGTGCTCTCGGATCGGCTAGGATCGAGCCCGGGATCAGCCCGTTACGAGTCCGACGCCTTACCAATCGGGCCACTACGGCCGGCCCCTCTGTGACTGTATACATACTACTATGTGCACAACATGAACTTGGTGATAGGTTTAGATAAAAATGAGATACCGGTAATCTGTCAGGAGCAAGAGACATGTAAAATCACTAAAATAAATTAAGTACAAAAAAAATTTTTACCCCTAAAAATATTGTACCCCATTTGTACCCCTAAAAATATACAATTTTGAAACCTTGCGTTATTTTTGAATCACCCTGAATCTGTCCAATGTTTTTAAAAATTAAAATTTAATCTCTATATATAAAAATGGATATATGTATATTTGTATACATGTATGTTTGTTTTTTATACAAATCCAGTTTTTGTCGGATTTTCATCAAACTTGGCACAGAGGTTCTTTGATACACTAGAATTCACATAGGCGGAATTTTGAAATTTTAAAAAAATCCAAAAAGTTTAAAATTGAAATTTTTTGTCTCAAAATGACCATTTTCTTTCAAATTTTAATATAGATATAAGCCTTTAAGCATACAAATTGATAAAATGTGACACATTTAAATATGAATACTTTCCAACAAAGAGAACGATTAACAATGAATTATCAATTTTAAATTCACTTATTTCATTTCAGCATGAAATGAGTTGAAAACAATTATAATTCATAATCTAATTACCTTGGAACATTGGCACAAATATTGTATGATGCAGTAAAAGAAGAGGTTTCAACAGATATTTAATTCCAATATTTGCGAGGATTTTTTTAGCCCTCCTATTAGAGGAATAGTGCCAAAGTCAGATTGAGGCAATTTTTATATGCCCGTTTGGATAGAATTCGTTCAAATAATTTTTTTAGAGATATGTTATAGTAATAAGTCGCGGGCAACACCGGGTAATAAGCTAGCTCGTTATAAAGCTGATCTAAATAAGCATGATTTCTTTTCTTTTTCTTTCTTTATGACATTCCACACTACTTTGGTCTTACTAAACTGTTTCGCCAACCAATGTACCGTTCTTGATACTTACAGATAAACAAAGGCTTGAAAAATCTTAAGATTAGAACTTATCTTGAAAGTAATGTAATTAACTTCCATCCAATTAAACCTTTTCTCGGTTAGAAGAAAATAGCTTTACTTATCTCTCCTCCAACACACTTTCTGACTGTTATTTAGGAAACTTTGTAAACGGTTTAATCCGAACGATTTGTATTTAATTCCCTAAGAGCAGGTTAATAGAAAGTATAACTTTTAGAAAAGTGCTGAAGATTCAAAAAGTGTCTTTGTTGCTCTGAGCTATATTTTACCTAATTAGTGCAAGGAAAAATATATTACTACTTAGGGATAATTTTTTTGTTTAATAATAAAAAAATTCTATTTCATAAATAAAAGTTAAAATGCTGATGTTACGAACTGAAGTTCTTGTAAACCACGCTTTTAGTTGTATTAGCCGCTTTGCATAAAAACTATTAGTGGTTAACTTGTTTAATCACGTAAAACTTTATCAGTAGAACTGCAACAAAGGAATGAAATGCAAATGAGTACTGAAAAATTCGAAATGTCCAGCCAGAGGCTGCAGTTTCACACTTCTCATTAGTGTGAAAGAACCACAACTGAAATTCCTTTTTAAATATTGAATGATTTGTAGATGCAAAATTTAGATTTAAAATGGATTCGGGCATACTGAAATCGAAGTTTATTCAAGAGTACTATGGTCGTAATGATGACCTGAAATCGTAAAAATTGGGAAAGTCATAAAGCAAGGCACTTAATACAAATTTTGGGGTAAAAAAAGAATGAAGAACCCTCACAAAAATGAAAAAAATTGCAGAACACTGGTTTGTGCATATCTTTTGGCCCTTAAATGCACTAACTACACCCGACAAAGCAATCGCCAAATTTTGATACAAAAGAAAACAATAACTGAAATAGCATTTTAAGATCTAAATAACGTTATAAAACCAAATAACGTTGGAATTATAAGAGTGAAAACACTCACTTAAGCCGATTCCATTATTGAGAGCAATCTATGAATTTTCTAAGGGAAATATGGAGAAAAATACACTTGAGAAAAATTTTATAATGAAATGTTTCTATACTAAGCCATGTCATTAAGTACTAACACGATAGTTTGGGGTTTTACAACATAACCTCCTAGAGTTTATAATACTACTTCCTGGATGAAAATAATAGTTCAAATCTTACAAAAAATAAATAAACAAAAGAAAAGAAAGAAAGAAATGATCTCTAATCTTGATTTTTTTTTTTTTTTTTAATTTCTCGTGTCGTGAATTAGCTGGTTTAAGGACTTAAAAAACTAAGTTTCACTTAGGATTCAATTTGTTAACACCTGTATGTAATACTAAAGAAGCAAAACAAGTCACATGTTTTTGTTTTATATAAAAATGAATATTTTATACATTTAAGGTTCTCTCTTTAGAATAAGCATATAAAATTTCACATAAGCAAATATGGAATACAAAAAAAACAACAATTATTTGTCGTTGACACTACTTAATGCTTCTTTTATTGAATGCATGTTTTTGAGAAACCAATATCTAAATATTTGGCTTCAAATTCGTGAATTTGTTCTCGTTCTTTTCGATTCATAAAATTGTCAAAAACAATGAACCTTTCGTAACAGCTCTTCTAACCAGATGAGGCCCGCGGGCCGTAGGTTGGGTTCCACGATGTAGAAAAAAATTAAACGACACAACGGGCCACATGGATAAGCTTAAAGGAGCAGATGTAGCCTGCGGGCTATAGGTGGCGCATAACCGTACTGTGATGTAACGTTTGAAAAGTTAAAGCCGTCTATATTTTCGAACACAGCCAGTGCCACTTAAGAGTAAACTAAATCCAATTGAGTTACGTCTATTCAGTCAGTAATGTTGAGGTGTAATAATATTGCACTATGGAAGAATGCCATAGCATTTAGCAATTCCTTCGTTTTTTTCTATTCGTTTATTCTAAACAATTGTCCTAAAATATTTTTCTTTTAAATATATGTTTGAGTAATATTTAAATTAAATATTCAATGAAAAGGAAAACTACTTTCTTTTACTTTAAATTGAAATAAGACATGAGGAAATAAATAAACAAATAATTAACTACTTTTTACGTTATTTTGTCTAAAGCTAGCTGAAAGTTTTACAATAATAACTACAAAGTTCCACGTATTAAATCTCAAAAATAAAAGGAAAGATGCTAAATGCTAAAACTCTCAAAAAATCAAAAGTAGCAATAATCAACAATTTTCAAATTAGTTTTGACAACCAGTGAACCACTGCAAAAATTTTCTAATGCTTTTTTTTTTGTGATATTTTTACAGTGAAAAAAGAAAAACAAATATCTTAAGTATTTTTTTCCTCTAAAAACAAAAATCTTAAATACAAACCAACGGTATATATGCATACAAAGCATTAAGATAATTAAGCTTAAAAGTTAACAAAGAAAACTTTTTCTTTTTAAAATTTTACCACATAAAAGATTCCCAAAATATATGATTATTTAAATTCAATTTGCTCAGAACACATTAGCATAGTATTAGATGTGCTTGCATTTGTTTTTAATCTTCACAGAAACTTTCAAATAACCACAACTTCTACTTGAAAGAAACTTCTGTTTTATATCCTTCTTCTTTCAAGAAAAGGAAAAAAAAAATTACGTTTTTCTCACCTGCAAAAGTTTCAAGGGAAAAAAAATCTGATTCGATTTCGTATAAAATAAAAAAAGTTTATTTTTCCAACTCTCTCTCGACTTTTTTATTAAACCATTTTTAAAACTTAGAAATCTAAAATGGTTCAGGATTGATTTTTTTTCTTTCAGTGGATGGAAAGCTCCTTTGAATCTCCTGAAAAGTAAACCTCTGATAATGGAGAAGTTTTTTTCATTTGTGTCTTTTTGAAGTTTGCTTTAAACTTGGATATAACTATTACGAAATTCAGAAAACATGTTAGGTAATATGGTGGTTATTTATTTGTATGAAAGAATGTTTATCAAGTTCCTATGCTTAAAGAAAAAGTGACCTTATTCGTGTTCTGTATTAGTTGTGAGAAGAAAAAGAAAGTCACCTTTATAAGAATAAACTAAATATTATTTAAAAAAATATTAAAGTACATGTGTGATGTTCACATTTTCTTCACGCGTTTCTGGTTACCACGAAAATATTTTATAGTATAGCAAATGCTTAGAAATTCCATCAATAGCATCCTTGTAGCCCCAAAACACTTACGGGGGACAGCTAGTGATTTTGTTTAGTTTTGGGTACATAAAAAAGTATCATGTAAGTACATAAACTATTACATTTTATAACTTAGTTCACTAGCTTATGAATAAGGGTAGCTCCCCTTACAACGAACTACAAAATCTATTCATTGTAACGGGAACATAGTTGTAATATAAATCAAACATTATAATGGAGATTTAAACAAGGCTGAAAATTTTTTGCTGATACAAATTCAACAAGTCCCAAATGTTGCGATTGCAACATTTGGGACTTGTTGAAGTCCCAAATGTTGACTGAGTTGCAAGTCCCAAATGTGAGAAGCACACACGAAATTAGAGTCACATGCAACATAACATATGGACATGGGAAAATCTTTAATTAGTTCTGTTCATCTCTAAAGGGTCCAAAACCAGGACCATGCTTTATTGCTTTTCTTGTAGCACACCTAAGAGAAAGGGCGGGCAGTAAATCAAAATGCTTGCTTTATTAATGTTTCAGTGTTCCCATAACTTAAACAATCTCTCAGTGTTTTAGAAAAAAATCCAATTAAAAGGAAAAGTATCTTCTCATATTTCATACTTTCTGAAAAAGTCACAAGACGGAATACAATAATTAATGATTTGAAACTCCTCCTTTCCACGATCAGTAATTTCATAAAAATTCTAAATAATAATATATAAATCCATTGACGCAAAACAATTGTCGTTCAGACTCTATTTTAATTTAAATTTCATATTTCAATGCTAAATAATCTTGTATTCATCTAGAAAATTAGACTATTGTTTCATGAAATTTGATCAATTTCAGACCAATAAATTTATTCAAATTGTCTTCATTTATGAAGCACGTTTATTGTTTCTAGAGGTATTTCATTTTCTTTTTACGTTAACAAAATGCTAAAGATGAAAACTTATAATGCTTTTCGTTTCACATTAAATTTGTAATTTAATTCTGAAATGATAAAAGATATTTTTAAAGAAGCTATTTATTGCCACTAAACTATTAATCTTCCTTGTTAAGAGCATCTGGTACGACATATACGAGTTGTTTAAAAATTATCACTTTCCAACTTCTGCAGATTTTCTCTGTTTGGAGTATTTAGTACGAAATGTTCATACTGGAGATGGGCTAGATTGTGTGTATTGAGCCCTTGGAATCATTAACTGTTCAATAGTTAACAGTACATTATGCCTAACTTGAAACTTCATATGAAATAAATTAAGCTAAATTACATTTAGTTAATAATTACATGAACAAATTTAGTTGCTTTTAAATAAAGCTAGTGAAGCGTGACTTTCTTACACATTTTGAATGTTGACACTCAGATATAAAAATATCAATTTTTAACATTTATCAGGTCAGGATTTTTTTTAAAGATATATTTTATTCAATATGGTTGAAGGTAAAAAACTTCAGTTTTTTTTAAATTTATTAATAAGTTGAAAAAATTTAACCCATTTTCTAGATATTGATGAAAATGATTAATTATAGTCCAGGATAATAAAAAATCTTGAAAATAAACAAAACGCGAATAAAAGCTGAATTTTTATTTATTTTTATCAACCCAAATATGAAGACAGTTCCCATTCCTTGCACATGCACATCCACTTTTCATGAAAGATATTAGGTTTCGATTTTATTTATTACTGAAAGGAAAAAGCTTATTTTCAATTTAATTCCTTTTGAAGTAAACATTTCCAAAACTAAACATATTAACTATTTTACTTTATATCTATATACTGAATGATAAGTAAGGGAGAATTTTGTCCATGACTCTAACAAATTCAGCTTCATATTTTTTATTATCCCGTCACCGCCCACTGATCTATTTATAGATCATCTCTTTTCTAACTCTTCACTGAAAACTACAACTATTTTACCATCTCTTCAATAAGAATAAGAAATGATAACAAGTTATAGATTTCAGGAAAGATTCTGAAAAAAAGTTGATCTATAAATAGATCAATGGGCGGTAACGGGTTAAGAGCATTTAAATATCTGTTACACACACAATATTACGATATAATGTAAATAGAAATTAATTTCTAGTTGAACTGTTCTGTGATTAAATATTTGATCAAATCAGTTGGTTTTATTATAAGCATTTAACTTAACTGTAGACCATGTTTTATCTTGCAAATAATATGCTTCATGTCGTGAATCCACATAAATAAAACAAAGAATATATGTGTGTGTGTGTGTGTGTGTGTACCTTATACAAATCCACAGTTTACGTCGGATCTGGACGAAATTTGGCAGGGAGATACTTGGGCACTCGAGAAGGATTATAGAGTGGTTTTTGAGCGGGAAAAAAGCACCGATTTGTTCGAATTTCGAATAAAGGACTTCAAAATGGCTCTTTCTACTTCAAAATGGCTCTATCTAGCGAAATACTAATCAGATCTTCTCGATCTTAGTCACATTCGAAATGACGCAAAAAATACCTGTTAGGAAAGTTTCCTTCCGAAGTTTTTCACAACCACTAACCGCTATCTTCATCCTGAAAAAAGATACGGGCGTTTTTAAAGTTGAAAATATCCATTTTAAATTGATTTATAAAAATCGTCTGCACGAGCGTGAAAGAAATTAAATAGCGTGAAATAAATTATTGATAACAAAAAGGTGTTGGCATTTTGTTCTTGAACATAAACAAATAAAATTCCTGCTTTTGCTTTTCCTGTAGCGGGGATTTGAAACTTTTTTTTGGCGATTGATTCATTTTTTGTACTGCGCAAAATGTCGACTTTAATCAAATCGGGACTTTTATAGACACGCGTTACTTGACATAAATTTCATTCTCAAGGTATACCGGGCAGAGCCGGGCCACGCAGCTAGTTTACAATAAAAAAAGAGAACTGTCTGCTTTTCTGGTACTACCAGTACAAAGAAAAATAAATACTTTAAATTTATATAAATAGAAAAATACGTTTAAAATGAGACAGTAAACTAAAAAGATTGTGTAAAACTAGAAATATTGAAACATTTAGGGAATAATATATTGTATGCATTTATTAATGCATTCAATGTTGAATTTAAAGTATGTGCGTGCACCAGTCGAAGCTTCGGCCATTAGTTGACGGAAGCTTCTATATTCGGCGCTTCGACTAAACTGCGCTACGCGCCATAACAAATAGACTGTGACATTACACTAAAACGGTTATATATCACTAAGAATATTGAAACATACTGAGTATAGTATCATATTGCATGTATTTATTACACGTTCAATGCTAAAATTTCAATCTGTGCAGCAGCCGAAGCTTCGGTATTCGGCACTTCGACCAAAACCCACTCGCACCATCTCCAGTTGATACAGTTTAAAAATCATCTGTTTTGTGCTTCTGCACATGTTTCCACCGCAGGGAAAATACTGTAACTAAATGGAAACTATTTTAACATAATTTTTCTTGAGATCGCTGTTTGAGCTCTTTTAGAGCTAATTATGCCTGGTAATTTCAAACCTGTACAGAGTGGTCCTAAATCCCCCCCCCCCTCTTTTCATTTTAAACTTTTAATCTGGTATAGATAATATTTTTGCCATACAAAAAAATCTTAATGGGTGATAGCATTGTAGCTACCAAATGATACAAAACGGGCTTAACATTGAACCTGCAAATCATACACAAAATTATGCATGAAAAATTACTTGTGAGAGAAAATAGTATGCTGTTGTGTTCCCCATAATCCAACTACTCCCTAAAGACAAGTGCGCATTAGAATAAGTAAAGAAATCCTTAAATTGCTCAACGCAGGTATCTACCCCACCATTTTTAAAATTGTAACACGGGGTTAAAAAAAAGTACATATCATTTTTTGACGTTGACGTATGAATCTTTGAAGATGATCCTACACCAGCAATGGCGAAAAACCAGCGAGCAATAAAACCGATAACGTATGCCGTTTTCTTCAGAAGTACCAGATTAGTCACAGCCATCAAGTAGGTGCGAAAGAAGACGGTAATAACAGGCTGGGATATCATAAAATGTCTCTCAGAAATCATCCAGGAATTGACTGTTAGGCGACTCGTGCCTTCTAATTCTTAAGACAACTTATCGTCCCATTTAGTCAGATGAACATTGAACAGTAGTTTCTTGAACCAAAAAAAAAAAAAAAAAATAGTGACAGAGCTTCCACATTGTTCTCTGGATCTAACTATGTGTGACTTTTGTTTGTTTTTAAAAATAAATAAGAAATTGCGTGGACGTCGTAAAAAAATGCTTGTGCTGGAGGGAATTATTTTGAAGAGTTCAAAAAATTTTGTAAGTTTAACTTTAAAACCTAAGTGAATCTCAAAAATTTGAGACTAACCCTCGTATAACATAGGATTAGAAACTTTTTATAACTGGAGGCCATATTAAACTAGGCTATAAAAAAAACAAGTTCGAATACTTGCTGAACCTGCAAATGCAATTATTATGTAGTTGTCATAGTTTTTGTATAGTTTTACCTAGGGATGCGTCGAGAACAAAATTGATCCCTACCGATTACCTATTAATCGGCTGTTGATAATAGGTCAATTAATCGCCACGGTCGATTAATGATCATGATGATTTTTAATATTACTGTTTCTTTTACTTCTTCTTCTTCTTCTCTTTCTCTCTCTTTGAATAATATTTAAAAATTTCATCTAATTTCTGTTAGCAATTTTTTCTTATTATTTTTCATTGAGTTACGTTTGGTGAATTTAGCATGAAAACCCATATACTTAGTTAGTAGCGTGTGTATATTCGCAATTTTTGTACTTATAGATACAACCATATGAAAACTAAATTTGTAATTGCGCTAAAGAAGGCTTTTATAAAGAGTTTTATTAGAGATGCACAAGACACACATAGAGAAAGCACTTTCCCTCACCTCTGGTATAAAATGCTATTTATGATTTACTTTTGTTAATACACACCACTAAATGGCATAAAATGAAGAGTTATACTGTCTGTTTGTATATTGTGCGCCTGGCAGCCACGAACGCTTCCATTTGAAAAAGAGGAGATTGGTTTAGGATGCGCACTTCCCGATGCCTTCAGCTTTTGTTTGCTTGCTACTTCCTCGTTGCATTCCCCCCCCCCCTATTTCGAGAAAGTCAGAAGAGACTTTGCGCGAGCGCAGATGCGGCGGAGGTCGCACGCAAAAATTTTATACAGTAACTTGCTCACTTGTAATAACAGTTATAAACAAAAGTGTCACATACGTGTTTTTCATTGCCAATTCAAATTTCGATCATTTTGAGAATCTTTATGGTTTAGAGGCTATAGTCACAAACAGTGAGAAAGAGTCTTAGCTTAAATTCCAAACAGATTGAACTTATTTTATACCATGCTTTTACAGCATTTTACTTAATTGTCTATGTGCTTAAAATTAAAAGTTCTAAGATCCAATAAATTTTGAATTTTTTCTTTTATTACTACCAGAAAATGACAAAAATTCTTAAATGCAACTCTCATGAGATAACGTCTCAGGATAAAAGATAATTCGTTCCTTTATCCAAAACTGAATTGTAAAAATTTAGTTGATAAGCTTTTGGAAATCCTCCAGAAAAGTCCTATTCATTTACAAAAGTTGGAGATAAAACTGAATAAGAAAAGCCGACAATTTCTACGCAAAAGTAGGAAGACATTACTGCTAATTCTTATGTACGATCTGATAAAAAGTATTAATTAAAGTGTGTGTGTGCGTGTTACTGTATTTTAAGTCGTTTTTCTAAATCGAAACATTGTTAAATATAACGGAAATATAAAATTTACAAATCAATGTTTACTGCACACTATCATATCTATTTTTACTCAAAGCTCTTTTTTGTGACAACCGACGTAACTTCTTCAATAATTCTTCAATTTCTAAAGAAATATATAATAATTAAAGATGTATAGCATTCCGTAAGGAAGGAACAGTGGTTCAGTTGACTGAAGCCGTTGTGCTAATAATTTGGGATCATGTGTTCTAATCTCTCGAGGCTCAAAAGTTTTTTAGCAGAGTTCCGATTCATGCAACTTAAACGCATTTCGGGATCCTGAAAAACAGTTTTGTTTCTGTTAAAAGCAGGAAAAAAAAACCTTTTTTTAATGTCTTTAAATAGCAGTATTTTTTTTTTTTTTTTTTTTTAATACTTCAAAAAAACGAGGTATTAAATTCGATTTAATTAGACATTTTTAATGCATCCAGGATGGAGGCTAATTAGTTTAGTTGTTCAAAGTGGCGTACAAATAACGCGAATTATATGTTCTATTCCCTCTTTGACAGAACAATACAATTTTTTGATTGACGTATTCTTCTTCAGCTGAGGTCTGATCCAAATTTCCATGAATATAAAACACTCATTACAGGATTCTTAGTTACAGCAGTTGCGTTAAAAACAGAAAAGAAAACTTCATTTTTTTTTTAACAAAACAAATCTCAAAATCATGTATATTCGGTCAAAACGCAAATTTTACAAAATGCATCTTCAATCGTTTAAGAAATTTTTTTGTTAAAAAATGTTTAGATTATATATATATATATATATATATATATATATATATATATATATATATATATATATATACATATATACATACAGAGAGAGAGAGAGAGAAATTTTATGTAAGCCATATTTATTTATTTATTTATTTTAATGTTCTATCTTTCTCTTGGTTTGGTCTCGAGAAGATTCAAAGATATACGAGGATGGTCCCAGAAGAACCCGACCTTAACAAAGAAAAAACAAAATTTTCGAAAAAAATGCATTTCTTTTTCAAGATAATTCTCCTTTTAGCTCAATTTCTCAGCGACGTTCAATAAGTTCAATACCTTTTTGATAGTACGGACTCTCTTGCTCCTTAAAATAGCCATCAACTGCTGACATCACTTCTGCATTATTGAAAAATCTTTGACTACTCAACCAATTTTGCAAGTTTAGGAACAGAAAATAATCTGAGGGGGCTAAATCTGTCGAATAGGGTGCATGAGGTAGCAATTCAAACTTTAATTCATTAATTTTGCCATTGCAATGACGGATTTGTGAACGAGAGCATTATTTTGGTGAAACAAAACTTTCTTTTTGGCCAAATGATGCCGCTTTTCCTTGATTTCGTTGATCTTCAAACAAACATTGATATAAGTTCGCGTAATACTCGCCGTTGATAGTTTTGCCCTATATACAAGATAATAAACAAAAATTATTCCATGCACATCCCAAAAAACTGACGCCATGACCTTGCCCGCATATGGAACGGTCTTCGCCTTCTTTGGAGCATGTTCTTCTTTCTCAGACCATTGTTTTGTTTGTTCTTTTGTCTCTGGTGTAAAGTGATGGACCCATGTTTCAGCCATGGCTATCAAACGGAGCAAAAATTCTGCTTTGATGCTGTGAAACTTCGCGAAACACTTAGTTGAAACCTCTTCACGACACTGTTTCTGCTCGAGTGTGAGCAAACGCGGCATCCATCTTGCACACAACTTTCTCATGCTCATTTTTTCAGAAAATATGCGATGTACCGCATTTTTTGAAATGCTTACTATCGTCTGCTAGCTCACGCACTTTTAGTCGACGATCTTCCAGTACCGTTTTGTGGATTTTTTCACCATTTCTGGAGTCGCCACTTCATTTGGTCAACCGCTGCAATCCTCGTCTTGGCAGTTCGTTCGACTTTGCTTAGACTCCACTGCCCAATATTTTACCGTTGTAAACGAAGGAGCAGACTCACCTAGAGTAGAATCCAGTTCAGCTTTTATATTGGTTGGGCTGAGGCCTTTCAAATAAAAGTATTGTATCACATACCGATGACCAACTTTCTCCATTTTCACAAAATTGCTGACAACGTTCACTATTGATGGTTACCAAACAAAAACTAGACAACTTTGCGTTATCTGGTTTAAAACATATGCTTTATAGATGGTGTAATTTCTAATACAGTGGTGTTTAACAAACAGCTACCGCAATCTCTCAGTCAGGCCGGGTACTTTTGGGACCACCCTCGTACTACAAAGTACTACAAACTTTACAAACGTTGAATGGTGTATTTTTAAAACACTTACTTCTTGTAAAATATTTGAGAGTCACCCATTTTCTGACCTATGATCTTGCAAAACTTTTTCATCTCAAATGGGATTAATGAAGACTTTTAAAATTGTATTGTTCGTATTTAAGGAGTGTACCAATTTTCTTTTCTATGTGAGATTTTCCGAACTTGAATGTCTATTTTGACTGGTCTATGAGTAGCAATGTGCAAAATTATTACGAACTACAAAACAAGAAATCTATTAACCGTTCAAAGCTCTATAAGTTTTTTTTTTCTTTGAAATTTTTACCATGCGCAATACTATACTTTTAGCTTCCATAAGGAATGATTTTTCTTTCATTGAAATATACTGAGAAAAAAAAGGAGCTGCGGAGACATTTAACCTTATTACGCAATTTCACACATAGGTATCATTTATTCTCCATTCATACAGATTTATTATCAGCAATACCTATAAGCGCCCACACAAAGCTGCAACCTTCTTACTCCTCATAAGTAGTTTTGACTTTTGAACAAAAACGATTTGGAGATCTTCCAAAAACTTTAGTGTGTTTCCAGTTCTGTTTCCATCAAAATGACAAAACACAGCAACGGAATTCTCCTCGTGATTTAAGCACCAGCTGTGCGTGATTTATTTCTTTACCAATTGTTCTCTCTAAAAATATTGATTGAAAAACCTGTTTTGAAATATGACTATCAAAACAATATTAACTGAAACGATAACTATATAATGATAAAAATTAATCTCATTTTATTATTAAAT